>JAGDFM010000497.1:9747-26904 GCA_019155715.1 Phytophthora pseudosyringae
CCCCCCCCCCCCCCCCCACCCCCCCCCCCCCCCCCCCCCCCCCCACGGTGTTCTTTTTGAACAGGTAAGGATGCGTTGAGTGGGTCTGGGGTAGCCCGTTCGGGGAAAGTCAGTTGTGGGAACGTGTCCTCTTTGAAGGTGACATCTCGACTATAGATGATTCTGTTATCCGTCTTGCTAGGAAGGAGATAGCTTGTTTGTTTTGGGGAAGACCGACAAACATGCACAGTTTCGCACGTGCCTCCAGTTTGTTGCGATGTGGCTTTGGTACAAGTGCTAATGTGCCACAACCAAAGACCTTGATGTACGTAAGGGATGGTTTACTACCATGTCAAAGCTCGTAAGGAGTGACCCCTTTAGGGAGCACACTGCTGGTAGCCAGTCACGTTAATGAGGTGCGTGACATACTGGCAGCACTCACCCCAGAGGTGGCGAGGTAAGTCACCATCGATGTGTAGAGCACGCACACGCTCGAGAACGGTGCGCATCCGACGTTTCGCAACACCACTTGGTTGAGGCGTATACACATTGGTGAACTGGGCATGGGTGCCGTATCGATCAAAAATGACCTTGCCGAGATTTTCATACTTTTTGCCGTTGTCGCTCTGCAGCCGTTGAACGTCAGGGCCGTACTGATTGAACTGAGTTTCGAGAGTGCTAACCTCAGTGTTGAAGCGGGTCTTGGCCGCTTTACAGAATCGTTCATAACAACCATACCAGTGGGACTTCCGCGCAACCACATACAAGTGCATGAAGTTCGAGTAGTCATAGATATATGTAATAAAGTACTGAGCTCCTCTCAGACTAGGGACCATTGATATCAGAATGAACCGTTTCAAGAGGGGGCTTAGAGCGAGTGACACTTCTATTTAAAGGAGTACGGCGAGCCTTAGCAAAGATGCACGACGGGCGGAAGTGTTTTGATATCGCAGATGCTTGAGAGAACGCTAGTTATGGTGTCGCTTGGGTCCTAGACATGGTCTGCATCACACGAAAGTTAGGATGACCAAGACGTTTGTGCCATAATAAGACATTTGGATCCATACCTGATTGAGCCACAAGGGCGTTGGCGGGTTGCCTTCCGCAGGGAGCGGGGCCACGAGCGCACTGGGTGGCGTCTTGAGTGGCGTCTTAGCATTGAGCTGGAACAGGTCCATGTTGATGGCGAGCTCAACGTGAATCTTGTAGTCCTTGTCCACAAAGAATGTGCGGTGTGCGCTGCTGAACACACGGCGAATACCCAGCTTCAGCACCTGAGCGATGGACAGAAGATTGAACTTCATGTCAGGCACAGAAAGCACGTCGCGAAACTCAAGCAGACGCTGAGCGCCTGTGGTCTTCGTAGATTCAAGGACAACGTTGCCAATACCCCGAATGGGCAGCTCTTTTTTGCCGCCAACCATGATCGCACCGGCATACGGTCGGATCGCCTTGAACCAGGATTCTTGGCAAGCAGCATGGCGAGTGCATCCCGAGTCAACCGTCCACGTAGGGTCGTGAGGGTCGGTACTCGTAACGGAGAGGTCGATGTCCGGCATGAGGACAGTCGCATAGGCAATGAGTCCGGCTTCACGACCACGCGAACTAAATTTTCGTTGAAGGTCGCCGATGCTGACCGGGTTACCGAAACGATCGTACAGATCCGGGGCTTTGAACCCGTTGCTTTGCGTCGGGCACTGACGGTCGTCCGTGGGTTGGGTACGCTGATGCTTGGCCGGAATTGGAGCATGGTCGCTCGATGATGGCGAAGTTGGCCGGGAGTACCGTGCCTTCCTTCATTGTACCAGTTCGCAGGTGCTTCTGCAAGACGGTAGTCACGGATAGCATGGTTCGCTCGCTGGCAGTAACCGCAGCTTGAACTAGACCTTGCGGTGTTTGGATCATCGCGATCATGAGGCGCGTTCCAGATCACTTGAAAGGTAGTCTCGCTGGCCGTTGCGACCGATTCGGGACTGCCTTTCGCTATGATGTACTTGCGCTTGGCGTAGTCGTCCATCACCTTCCGCTCAATGTTCGTCTTGGGGTCGGTATACGGGATGAACTTCTTGCTCCCCTTCCTGATGGCCAGGTCGGGTTCCACGAGTTGGGCATGGCATGGTAGAGATAGAGAGACTTTTGCTCGTCGGTCACCACAAATCCACTTGCCTCCGCAGCAACTTTGAGCGCACGCTCGATGGTCAGGAAGAAGTCCATGAGGTCCGTGCCTTCCTCGTACTTGATCATCATCAGATAGTGGTTGATGTAGTACGGGTCGCTGTGCGCAGTAGAGCCTTCGTAGCGATTGCGCAGCTTTTGGTAGATGGCGAAAGCCGACACACATCCTTCAACGAGAAGGACATGCGCATCGTCGATCGTGGAGATCAGGAACGACCTCGTTTTGCGCTCCATACGGCGTCTTTCGTGCGCACTCGGCTTGCGAGCAGCACGCTTCCTGACCGCCCTGACCTTAGCTCGAGCTTTCTTGGCCTGTGTGCGGAGCAATGCTCGGCGTCTTTCCTTGTCCTTCTTCGTTTCGGAGAAGGACTTCACCACAGAAGGTGCCATGGAGAACGTCTTCGGCAGCTTGGCGTCCACCGCTTCGGAAGAGTTACCGGAGGATGCGTCGGAAGGGTCGTCGGAGGAGGAGCCACCTGCCTTGGACTGAGCAGTAGCGTCAGCTTGGGCGGTATCGTCGTCAAAGCCGTCAGCCGGAGGCAGCGTGCCCGTGTCGGGCAGCAGGGCGTCCGCCGAGCAGGGTGGGGGTGGGTGGGATGACTTGCGCTTGGGCGAGTCGGGATTTTCGCCGTCGGAGTTGTCAGCCGAGGAGTCGGAGTCGCCATCGTAGTCTTCTTGGTCAATGAATCCGACGAGTCTTTGGCCATCGAGCGCAGCACGAACGTGCGCGTTTCACACGGGGAAGTTGGAGCCGCTCAGGCAAGGGAGGTCTTCGCCGGTTCTCGCCAATGTTGGGCTCAAAATCTGTCGAGACATCGTGACAAACGGGGCACAGGTAGCAAGAGGGAGGCCTGCGAGGTAGAAAGAGACTTGAGAGGATGCTGGTAAAAGCAAGAGTTCGATTAAATGTTAAGAGAGAGAGACTCCAGCGGAGCAGGAGGTGACTGCCACGTAGCGTCCAACCATCTAGAACCCTTCTAAATCTGGTATTATTATAATTACGTATAAACCTTTTTACAGATGTCAGCCCGGTGTTCTGTCCGTGTCAGAACTCCGCTGAGAAGCGTCACCGCCGACCGCAGCCTTGAGACTCGATCCTGGCGCTCGAGAAGACGGCAGCGCTCAGGGCCTTCTACAGTGCGATGCTCGCGAGTGGCTGCAAGCTCGAGGCGAACTGCGCTGGAGAAACTGGCACGGGCTGGCCTGCAGGTCCGTGTCATGGCCAATTGAGTTGTGTTGCTTTGTCCGGGTTGGTGGCAAACCCCCCAGCCTAAATGCTGTCCGACTGACAAGTGCAAGTGCTGCAAGTGCAGCAAGTGCAAGTGCTGCAACCGTTATAGCGTTATCGATGGAGGGGCGCGCCACGCGACGCTTGACGGCGTGCAGAGCTGCTGACGCCGCCTCACAACCGCCTCGAGCATGGCCCAGGCGCGTCCAGACGCGGCGATCGATGCGCCGGGGCTGGCGGGCGACGAGCAGCCGAGCGTACCTTCGACAGCCGATGGGCCCGGGTCGTTGACCCCGGAGCTGCAGCTTCTGGCGCGCTTCAAGCTGCACAAACAGCACCGCAAGGAGAAGGAGCGGCGTCTGCAGCAGACCCGGCTCGCCGCCGCCTCGCGCGCCAGTCGCAGCGCTGCCGCCGCCGCCGCAGCAGTCGCCGGGGCGCCGAAATCGCCGCCAAGCAGACAGCAGAAGCCGACGAAAGCCGCCGCCGTGGACCTCACGCGAGTCGACCACAACAACCGTCCGCACCGCTGGAAAGCAGCTGAGGAACTGCTGCGGGAGCAGGAGAGAAGGGCGCAGCAGCATGAACGCACAGCCGCAGCTCCGGTCCGACCGTTCCCCGGCAGGTTTCGCGGCCAAGGGCTAGACGAGAGGCCGAGGCAGTCGGCGGCGCTGGGGGCCGACGGCGTCGAGGTCGCAGATCTGCCCGACGAGGACACGCTGCAGTTGGACCAGTCGCAGTTCCCGCTGCACCTGTTCGACAGCGACGAGTTCGAAGCGCACACTCCGCAGGAATGGATCGAGAGAGAACGCGTCGGCGCCTCGCCGTATTTTTTCCAGGGAGAGTGGCGGTGGCGAAGCTGCGCGGTCTTGAGTTACGACGCGGGTCGAGCGCAGTACCTGGTGCAGTTCCAAGGCTCGGACAGGCAGAAGTGGGTGCGGAGGATCAACGTGCGCTTCGAGAGCGAGTCGCCCATTACGTTTGAGAGACGCGTTGCTGCCGCGAGAGAGCGCAGGGAGCAAGCCAAGGCGATGCTGAGGTTCGACGACTTCCTGGCGAGGCAAGACGCGTCTCAGCTGCGGGCGATGGGGCGCCCGACGCTCGAACGTGTGCACGCTCGAGTCGTGGCGGGTTTGCCTGAGCGTGTGGCGTTGTTGGACTCGCAACCGGCTGCGACGCTGCTGCGTCAGCTCACAGATACTGCGATTCAAGAGTACATGCGGAGCATGAAGAAGGCGGCACTGCTGACTCAACTACGCCGTGATCCCGACTTGCAAGCTCGGTTTAAAGGCCTGGACATCGTCCCTGGCCCGAAGAAGCACGCGGAGCCGGGCGCTGCCACGTACGGCAAAGTGGCAATCCCCGCCCACGACTTTGAACGGAATCGACGGCGTGTGAGCACGGTGTCGTACACGAGTTCGCCGCAGTTGCTCGCTGTACTGCGGCGTATGTACGCTGGGTGGGAGAAGACTTTTCAGAAGTTGTTGCTGGTCCACGTGGACGAAGAACCTGCTGAAAGTCAACGCACTGGAGCAGCAGCAGCAACAACGACGACGCTAGCGTCCCAGATGCCGTTCCGTGTGCTGGACTTCCAGGCATTGCAGGCTGCACACGCGAACAAGGTGGCAGAGATTTTGCTCGTGGACTGGAGGCGTGCGCTAGTTGAGAACGTGATCGACAACCTGCAAGATCACTTCGACTTGTTCCTTTCGGACCGCGTGGCGTACGATGCTAGCCGCCTGAAGAGAGTTCTGACCGGACTGGAGCTACGTCTGGCGGCTCAGCTACGTGAGGTGGTTCATCGATCAGTAGATGAATGGGTCCGCTTTGTGCGTGACCATGCGGAGACCGGAACGCTTGTGACGGCGAGGCATGGGGCCTCAACCAGAGCGGAAGATGATGAAGGCGAAGTTTCGACAAGTTCTCGAACCGATGGAGACGAGGGCGACGAAGAAGAGGACGAAGACGACGCCACCGTTGGTCAAGTCAGACAGCGACCCACCCAAACGCTGGAGATCCGAGCACCGCGTAGTTCTCTGTTCAGTGTCCAACTCGCCTTCGTGAACGATAAAGTCGTTGTGGAGCCGTCGGCTCAAGAGGTGACGGCTGCTCTTCTGGAGCCGCTTGACGCGGTTGTAGCTGCCGTACAGGAAATTGACAGGCTCGACTGCGATATCATGGGGCTGCTATCTCTCGACCGCAAGCCGCTCCTCGACTTTGGCGTCGACTCGATCAAGAAAGGAGCGGAGCGAGATCCCGAAGAACAAAGAGCTAGTCGTCGCGCAGTCGTCGCAGAGTGCTTGGACGCACTGCAGGCTGCTAAAGTGGAAGTTTGTGAGAGTGTGGACCATGCCATGCAGGCAGCACACGCGCTCGCAGCCCAATTTGCAGCGTACACAGACTTCGTGCACTTTGACGCGACGGCATTTATCGGCGAGTTGCAATCGCTGCAGCATCAAGAGCAGCAACTGTTGAAGGAGGGCAAGACCCCGCCCACAACGGACGATCAGGCCAACTTGCCGCGGTTGTGCGCGCAAATTCGGAGATTCCACGAGCTGGCGTTCCGTGTGGACGTCATTGCGTTCGACTTCGTCGCGCTCCCGCTGGTGTGCGTTCATACCGGTGCTCTAAAGAAGCACCTTCGTGCCAGGTCGCTGGAGCTGCGCGACACACTCATTTCAAGCTTAGTGCGTGACGCTCGGGCGCAAAACCTCGCCATCACAGCACGCTACGCCGCTATCCTAGCGCGCATCAACGAGAAGCCTACGAACGAGGCTCAGCTTGCCAAGCTGAAGCAATTTGTAGGCGAGAGTAAGACGGTGATCGCAGGCATCCAGCGCGAGGTTGCGGTTATTCACGTACGGCTGGATGCGTTGAACGAGTTTTCGCACAAACTCTCTGCGGAAGACTTCACGCTGGCTCACTCCACGAAAGAGTGGCCTCTCAAGGTAGCGCACGCTGCCGACTCGTGCGATTCAGCGCTGGAGGAGGACAAAGTCCGCATGATGGATCGACTTGCGCTGGAGAAGGAAGCGTTCGAGCTGGACTTGGAGCGCTTTGAGGGCGACGTGCAGGCTTTCACTCGGTATGGAGAAGTGGAGCACACGGACAAGTACGTGGAACTTGCTGTCACGCTCTTTGACGCACTTCAGGATGCTCGAGCGAAAGCACATGACTTTAATGCTCGTGAGGCAGTGTTTGGATTCCCACCCACAGAATACACGCCCCTGTTGACCAAGCTAGAGAGTGACTTCGCCCCGTACTACAAACTGTGGACAATGAGCTCCGAGTTCCATGCAAGTCGCCAGACATGGCTCAACGGATCGTTCTTGGAGCTGAAGGGAGGAACGATAGAGAGTCTCGTGACAGAGTGGTGGAAGGCCTCGTACAAGCTAAGCAAGTCGCTCGTTGACGACGCTCCGGGCTCAGCAGAAGTCGCGCTCATACTCCGAGAACGCACGGAAGAGTTCAAGGCCTACTTACCCGTGATCCAGTCGCTGGCGAGTCCGGCACTTCAGGAGCGCCATTGGGAAAAGCTTCGGCACACCATTGGGTTCGAAGAAGCTGAGGAGGAGTTAACACTGCAGCTACTGCTCGACCGCGGCATCACGCAGCACTTGGAGACGATTCAAGAGATCGGCACCTTTGCCGAGAAAGAGTACTCGCTACAGAAGAACTTGAGCGCAATGATCGCGGAATGGGAGAAAGTGGAGTTCCAGACGGCTCCGTATCGTGAAACAGGAACGTATCTGTTGCGCAGCACGGACGACATTGTGGCACTGCTGGATGATCACCTCGTGAAGACGCAAACAATGCGTGGCTCGCCGTATATCAAAAGTATTGAGAAGGACTGCAAGGCTTGGGAGAAAAAATTGCAGTATTCGCAGCAATTGCTGGATGAATGGATGGCATGCCAACGCACGTGGCTCTATCTCGAAGCCATCTTCAGTTCGGAGGACATAATGCGCCAAATGCCAACGGAGGCGCGTCGCTTTGCCAGTGTGGACGCGCTGTGGCGTAAAACAATGGAAGACACGGTGGCCGACCCAACGTTTCTCACCGTCATTGCGATGGACAAGCTGCTGGCCAAGTTCCAGCGCGCTAACGAGAAGCTGGACGAGATCCAGAAGGGCCTGAACGACTACCTGGAGATGAAGCGTCTGCATTTCCCGCGCTTCTTCTTCCTCTCGAACGACGAATTGCTTGAAATTCTCTCGCAGACAAAGGAGCCGCGTGCTGTGCAGCCCCACCTGGGCAAATGCTTCGAAGGCGTCTTCAACGTGACATTCCAAGACGGGCCGCCCTTGCTGATCACTGAAATGCGCTCGGCAGAAGGCGAAGTCGTGCCCCTGCGACTGCCTGTGGGTCCAGAGAGCAACAAAAACAAAGGCAACGTGGAAATGTGGCTGCTTGAGGTCGAGCAGAGCCAATGGGACAGTGTTCGTGACCAGACCGAGCGCTCCCTTGCGGCGTATCCGCTAGAGGAGCGTGAAACGTGGATGTTGAAGTGGCCCGCACAAGTTGTTCTGGCAGCCTCGCAGGTTTACTGGACACAGGACGTCACCCGAGCTTTAAACTTGGGCAACGGCGTGAACGGGATCAAAGCGTACGTCCAAGAACTGAACTCGCAACTCGAGAAGATCGTCATGCTTGTGCGTGGTAATTTGACCAAGCTGGAACGCACAACGATTGGCGCGCTGGTGGTTATCGACGTCCACGCCCGCGACACGATCTCGCACATGATTGAGAAGGACGTGGAGAATGATCAAGACTTTGAGTGGATCTCCCAGCTTCGGTACTACTGGGAGGAGGGCGTGAAATCTGCCGGCGTGTTCGACTTGCAAGCGCGTATTGTGAATGCACGGGTCCGATACGGCTACGAGTATCTGGGCAACACCATGCGCCTAGTGATCACTCCACTTACAGATAGATGCTACCGAACGATGATGGGAGCTGTGGACTTGATGTACGGCGGTGCACCGGAAGGTCCAGCAGGAACAGGCAAGACGGAGACCGTGAAAGATTTGAGTAAGGCCATCGCCATTCAGTGTGTTGTGTTCAACTGCTCCGATGGTCTCGACTACTTGGCAATGGCAAAGTTCTTCAAGGGATTGGCGGGATGCGGCTCCTGGTGCTGCTTCGATGAGTTCAACCGCATCAACATTGAGGTGCTGTCTGTCATCGCGCAGCAGATTTTGACGATCAACGAGGGCAAGAAGGCTGGCGTGGACAAATTCCTCTTCGAAGGCACCTTTATCAAGCTCAACGCGAGCGCAAACGTATTCATTACCATGAATCCGGGCTATGCCGGCCGTGCTGAGCTACCAGACAACCTCAAGGCGTTGTTCCGTCCGTGCGCTATGATGGTGCCCGACTACGCGTTGATCTCTGAGATCCGACTGTACTCGTTTGGTTTCTCCCAAGCTCGCAGCAACGCTCGCAAGCTCACGCAGGTTCTGCAGCTGGCTTCGGAGCAACTTTCGTCGCAAAAGCACTATGACTACGGTATGCGCGCGGTGAACTCGATTCTTGTGGCCACTGGAGCGTTGCGACAACAGCTCGGCAATGATCCGTTCTGGACGGAAGACAAGATCGTGCTGCGCTCCGTCCAGGATGTGAACCTCCCCAAGTTCACGTCCGATGACTTGCCGCTTTTCCGCGGGATCACGTCTGATCTGTTCCCCGACGTGCTGCTGCCACTTCCAGACCATGGAGCTCTGCTCCGTCACATTGATGAGACCTGTGCTCGAGGTATCGCTATCGTACCGGACGTGAACATTCCGCTCGAGTGCAAGCCCGAGTTCAAGATGAAGGTGGTGCAGTTCTACGAGACGGTGCAGGTCCGCCACGGGCTCATGATCGTCGGCACGACTGGTTCCGGTAAAACGTGCGTCGTGCATTCTCTAGCGACGGCAATGACGTCGTGTTTCAACGAGGAAGTCGCGCAGCAGGAAGAGACCGGCACGAAGGGCGGCCCGACGTTGCAACAGCGCGTGAATATCCACACGATGAACCCGAAGGCCATCACAAGCGGCCAGCTGTACGGGAACTTCGACGAGAACACGCACGAGTGGTCTGACGGTGTGCTGGCTTGCACGTACCGTACTTGCGCTCGTGACACGAGCTCGGAGCTGCAGTGGGTCATGTTCGATGGCCCGGTGGATGCCGTCTGGATTGAGAATATGAACACGGTTCTAGACGACAACAAGAAGCTCTGCCTCATGAGCGGGGAGATCGTCAAGATGACGGACCGCATGCGAATGGTCTTTGAGACGGAAGACCTGGAAGAGGCTTCGCCTGCGACGGTCTCCCGGGTCGGCATGGTTTTCCTGGAGGCAAAGGTGCTGGGGTGGGAGGTGCTAGTACGAACGTGGCTGAACACACGTCTGCCTGTAGCGTTTGCCTCTCACGGTGAATATCTCGAGGAATCCTTCCGTTGGATCGTGCCACCGATGCTTTACTTCGTCGAGAAGCACTGTACAGTGCCCACGCCAGTGACTTTCCTCGAGCACGCAGCATCGCTGTTGAGACTATTCGAGTGCGCTCTCCGTGATGGCTTCCCAGACCCCCCAACGGACGGCTCGGCCCCACCAGCAGCAGCAGCAGCAGCAGCAACAGCTTCCGCTTCTGTTCCAGCTGGTGCAGATGCACAGCGTATTCTTGAGTGCGTGCTCGTCAAGGCTGTGATCTGGTCTGTCGGTGCCTGCGTCGACACCAAGTCACGTCGTATTTTTGACAGATATCTACGCGACTTCCTCTCCGCTGAGCTCACAGTGGCTGTTGTCACAGCCGATATACATGAGGAACCAGGCGACGGCGAGACGGGAGTCCCAGCCTCGTCCTCGTTGATTTACTTTGAGGACTTCGTGGCCAAATCTCCGTCATACGTGCTGCTACCCGATCGTGCGGCCACGCTTCAAATACCCGAGGAAGGTCTTGTGTACGACTACCGCTTTGATACGCGACGTTGCGTCTGGGTCAACTGGATGGAGGCCTCGGGCGGTGGCGCTTTTGTGATCCCGCGGGACGCCCAATTTACGCAAGTGCTGGTACCCACGATCGACTCCGAGCGCAATGCTTGGCTGCTAGACACACTCATCCGTCACCACTTCCACGTGCTCTGCACGGGTGACACGGGCACAGGCAAGTCCGTGTCTATCAAGAAGAAGCTCCTTAGTGGGCTGAATGACCCACCGGGTACGAGCGACGCGGCACCCAAGTTCGCTCCGTCAATATTCCTCAACTTCTCGGCACAGACTAGTGCCAACCAAACGCAGGACTTGATCGAAGCGAAGCTGGACAAACGCCGCAAAGGAGTGTTGGGCCCGCCTCTCGGGCAAAGCTGCGTTATCTTCGTAGATGACCTCAACATGCCCGCAAAGGAGACGTACGGCGCTCAACCGCCCATCGAACTCCTGCGTCAATGGATGGGCCATGGCGGATGGTACAACCGCAAGGACAACTCGTTCACGCAGCTTGTGGATATCCAGTTTATCGCTGCCATGGGACCTCCAGGTGGTGGCCGCACTCGCATCACGCAGCGATACGTGCGGTATTTCAACCTGATCAACTTCGTTCCGTTCGACAACGACTCGCTTCGAGCCATCTTCACTCGAATCACGGACTGGTTCCTGCTCAGCTTCCCGCAGGCAGTCAAGCAGCTTGGCGGTGCGGTCGTTAGTGCGACCATCGATATTTACAACACGATCTCACAGGCTCTACTCCCCACGCCGGCCAAGTCGCACTACACTTTCAACTTGCGCGACTTGTCCAAGGTGTTCCAGGGCGTTGCGCAGGCGTCGAGCGACTCCATCAAGGAGGGAAAGGACTTTGTGCGTCTGTGGAGTCATGAATGTCTGCGCGTCTTCTCTGATCGACTCATCGACGATAAGGACCGTGCGTGGTTTGCGGACATCTTGGGCAAGACAGTCAAGCTGCATTTCGATCTGCAGTATACCTCTACAGACGTACGGGGACCCAACGCGACGCTGATCTATGGCAACTTTGGCGGCGCGGGTGACGGGAGGGGTGGAATGAGGAACTACGCCGAGCTCCGCGATCGTGACAAGCTGCAGAATGCGATGCAGGTGTTCCTGGAAGACTACAACAACATGAGCGCAGCACCGATGCGCCTTGTGCTCTTCCAGAATGCCATCGAGCATGTAGCACGCATTTCACGTGTTATTCACCAGCCGCTGGGCAACGCGTTGCTCGTTGGAGTCGGCGGTAGCGGACGTAAGAGCCTCACGACACTCGCCGTCTTCATGGCGGAGTACAAACTGTTCCAGATTGAGATCTCCAAGTCGTACTCCCGGACGGAGTGGCGCAATGATATCAAGAAGGTGCTGCAACTGAGCGGGCTGAACAACCAGCCCACCGTCTTCCTGTTCTCGGACACACAGATCGTGGAGGAGGCGTATCTGGAGGACATCAACGGACTGCTGAACACCGGCGAGGTGGCGAATCTGTGGGCCAACGACGAGCTGGTGCAGATGAACGAGGCGCTGGAACCTGCCGCCACGGCAGCAGGCGTCAATGCTGGAAACAGTGCCGAGCTGTACAACTTCTTCGTGGGTCGGTGTCGTACAAACCTGCACGTGGTGTTGGCGCTTTCACCGATCGGAGAGGCCTTCCGCCGTCGCCTACGAATGTTCCCGTCGCTCGTAAATTGCTGTACGATCGATTGGTTTGCAGAGTGGCCAGACGAAGCTCTTCGGTCTGTGGCGGACTACTTCCTTGTGGACATTGAGCTGCCGGCTCAGGTCAAGGTTGGCATCGTGGATGTGTGTGTGGGCATGCAGGAGAGTGTGAGCGCTCTTACCTGTGACTTCTTGCAGTCACTGCGTCGCTACTACTACGTGACCCCCACGTCCTACCTCGAGTTGCTCAACACGTTCAAGAAGCTGCTGAACAACAAGCGAGTGGAGGTGATGACCATGAAGCAGCGGTATGATAACGGACTCACGAAACTCATGGAGACGGCCGAGCAGGTCGAGAAGATGCAGGTCGAGCTCGAGGCGCTGCAGCCGCTTTTGAAGGTGGCTACGATCGAGACAGACGCGCTGCTCGAGACCATCTCGCGCGAGCAAAAGGAGGCGAATGCTACCAAAGACGTCGTCGGAGCGGAGGAGAAGCTGTGCAATGCGCAAGCAGCTGAGGCCAATGGCATCAAGGAGAGCTGCGAAGCTGAACTGGCAGAAGCCATCCCAGCGCTCGAAAATGCTGTGAAAGCGCTGCAGACGCTAACGAAGGGCGACATCACGGAGATTAAGGCTATGAAGAAGCCGCCGGATGGAGTGAAGCTGGTGATGGAGGCTGTCTGCATCATGATGCGTGTGCCACCGGTGAAGGTCAAGGACCCAGCAGGAGGCACCAAGAAGGTTGATGACTACTGGGGACCGGCACAGAAGTCGCTGCTAGGCGACACGCGCTTCCTGCAGAATTTGCTGGAGTACGACAAGGACAACATCCCAGTGGAGGCGATGGATAAGGTGCGGCCATACGCTGCGAACCCCGATTTCCAGGCCGAGAAGATCCGCAAGGCGTCCGTGGCAGCCTCGGGTCTCTGTAGTTGGGTGCACGCTATGGTCGTTTACGATCGAGTGGCGAAGGTGGTTGCCCCCAAACGTGAAGCACTCAAGGCTGCCACACTGGCACTGGAGAAAGCTCAGAGCGAGCTCAAGGTCAAGCAGGACGCGCTGCAATTGGTGCTCGACAAGGTGTCGCGACTCGAAGAGGACCTCGCTGCCGCCTACAAGAAGAAGAGCGACCTCGAGTTCCAGGTGGGCGACTGCTCTAAGAAACTCACGAGAGCGACACAACTCATTGGTGGTCTGGGAGGTGAGAAAGCTCGCTGGAGCGATATGTCGGCTCAGCTGCAGGTCGTGTACGACAACGTTGTGGGTGATATCATGCTGGCATCGGGTGTGATCGCCTACCTAGGGGCCTTCACTAGTGTCTACCGCGAGCGTGCGGTGGATCAGTGGTGTTCGGAGCTCACGAAGCAGTCAATTACCTGCTCCAAGACGTTTACACTGACGGAGACACTGGGTGACGCTGTCCAGATCCGGGCGTGGACGATCGCGAAGCTGCCGAACGATTCCTTCTCGATTGACAACGCCATCATGCTGCAGCGTAGCAATCGCTGGCCGCTCATGATTGACCCGCAAGGCCAAGCGAACCGATGGGTGAAGAACATGGAGGAGAGCAACAACCTGAAGGTGGTCAAGCAGTCGCAAGCGGGTTTCGTGCGCATGCTCGAGAATTCCATCATGATCGGTGCTGCGGTTCTTATCGAGAATATGCCGGAAGAGATCGATCCAATGCTGGAGCCTGTGCTGCTCAAGCAAGTTGTGAAGACCGGCGGCGTGGCCACCATCCGCTTGGGCGACAATACCGTCGAGTACGACCCCAATTTCCGTCTCTACATGACGACCAAGCTACGCAACCCGCACTACCCACCGGAGACGTGTGTGAAGGTCAACTTGTTGAACTTCATGGCCACTGAAGAAGGTTTACAGGATCAAATGCTGGGTATCGTGGTCGCCAAGGAAGAGCCGGTGCTGGAGCAGCAGCGAGAGAAGTTGGTGCTGGAGGACGCAGCGAACAAGAAGACACTGAAGGAGATTGAGGACCAGATCCTGTACCTGCTCCAGACGGCCAAGGGGAACATTCTGGACGATGAACGACTCATTGAGACGCTCGGGGCTTCGAAGGTCACAGCGAACAAAATCGAGGAGAAGGTTCGCGAGGCGGCCGTGACGCAGCAGATGATCGCGGAGAAGCGGCAGGGCTACTTGCCGGTGGCTTTCCGGGCATCGCAGCTCTTCTTCTGTATCGCCGACCTGACTGTCATCGACCCCATGTACCAGTACGCACTGGAGTGGTTTATCAACCTCTTTGTGTTCTCCATCGGCCGAGCTGAAAGCTCCTCGGTACTTGCGACCCGACTCGACAATCTCAACGACGCCTTCACGTTCATTTTGTACCAGAACGTGTGTCGGTCTCTCTTCGAGAAGGATAAACTGTTGTTTGCCTTCCTGTTGGCAATTAAGATCCTCGTGGGCAATGGAACCATCGACGGTGCGGAGCTTCGCTACTTTTTCACGGGAAACACGCAGATGGACCTACAGAAACCCAAACCTGCAGGCTCGGAAGGCTGGCTCAATGACAAGACGTGGGCCAACATCGTCGGACTGGACGCGCTACCTTCCTTCCCTGGTTTCAGCGATACCTTTGCGACGGAGTTGGGACTCTGGGAGGTCTCGTACAACTCCACCGACCCAGCAGAGACATTGGTGAGTATCTCTGCTGTTGCAGAGCTGGACGCGTTCCAGCGTATCATCGTGCTCCGCTGTTTGAGACCAGATAAGGTGATTCCGGCCGTGATGTCGTTCGTGGCGGCCGAAATGGGCCAGCGCTTCATCGAGCCACAGCCGTTCGACCTGAAGGCTGGCTTTGACGACTCGAACTGTTCCACTCCGCTGATCTTTGTGTTGACACCAGGCGCAGACCCCATGTCCGAGCTGCTCAAGTTGGCCGCAGAACTAGGTTTCAACAAGAAGTTTGTGGCTATTTCGCTGGGCCAAGGACAAGGACCGCTCGCCGAGAATGCCATCGCTGAAGCCATCGACAATGGCACGTGGGTTTGCTTACAGAACTGTCATTTGTCAGTGAGTTGGCTGCCTACTTTGGAAAAGATCTGCGAGGAGATCACCCCCGACCGCGTGCATGCGAGCTTTCGGCTGTGGCTCACGAGTGAGCCTACTCGAGCCTTCCCGTCTTACATTTTGCAGCATGGCGTGAAAATGACCAACGAGCCCCCCAAGGGGATGCGAGCAAACCTGAAGGGTTCCTACTTAACCATCGACGAGCAGTGGGTAGCGTCCTGTAAGCGACCACGCGAGTTCAAGAAGCTGCTGTTTGGGCTCTGCTTCTTCCACGCCGTGGTGCGCGAGCGAACCAAGTTCGGGCCTTTGGGTTGGAACATCAGCTACGTGTTTTCCTCGTCGGATTTGGCCATCTCCAAGGATCAGCTCAAGATTTCACTGAATGATCTACAGCCGGATGATCCGATCCCGTACGCTGCGCTTGCGTACCTTGCTGGGGAGTGCAATTACGGTGGTCGCGTGACGGACGACAAGGATCGGCGGTGCCTTATCACGATCCTCTCGGACTTCTACACGCGCGACATCCTCTCGGACAGCTACACGTTCTCTCCTTCGGGTCTCTACTACGCTCCGGTGGCAGATGGCTCGCTGTCCGTGTTCCTGAACTACATCGACCAGCTGCCTATGAGCGAAGGCCCGGAGGTGTTTGGCCTACACGACAATGCCAACATCTCGACAGCCATCGCGGAGACGAACCTGCTGCTGGAATCGGCTCTGTCACTGCAGCCACGAGGCGCATCCGGAGGTGGAGCAGCCAAGTCCTGGGATGAAGTGCTGGACGAAACAGCGCGCGATATCGCGGCGAAGCTGCCCCCCCTCTTCGACATTGAGAAGGCCGAGCTCGCGTTCCCAGTGTCCTACTCCGAGTCGATGAACACTGTGTTGACGCAGGAGCTTGGACGCTTTAACCGGTTGCTGGCGCTACTGCAAATTTCGCTTGTGGAGATCCAGAAGGCTATCAAAGGTCTCGTCGTCATGTCCGCTGAGCTAGAAGCGATGGGTAACAGCATGGTGAATGGCCACGTGCCTGCGCGTTGGTCTGCTGTTGCCTACCCGTCACTCAAGCCGCTTGGTAGCTGGGTCACGGACTTCCTGGCACGGTTGGCCTTCCTACAGGACTGGCTCACGCGTGGTGCAGCGCCACCGGTGTACTGGGTCTCGGGCTTCTTCTTCACACAGGCGTTCATTACCGGAACCCAGCAGAACTACGCTCGGAAACACAAGCTTCCCATCGACCAGGTGGGCTACGACATGGTGGTTCTTGCACAGCCGGCATCGGAGCTCACACGGCCAGCAGAAGACGGAGCCTACGTGGATGGGCTCTTCCTGGAAGGAGCGTGCTGGGACTCGGGCACGCACACACTCGCTGAATCCAATCCTCGCGAGCTGTATGTGCCTTTGCCAGTGCTGCATCTGCTGCCCAAGGCTCGTGACCAGATCGAACCTATCGAAGACACAGACCCCAAAGGGACGGCACACGTGTATCTCTGTCCGGTGTACAAGACGTCCAAGCGCCAGGGAACGTTGTCCACCACTGGCCACTCCACGAACTTCGTCATGTCCGTTCGACTGCCCATGAGTGCGCAACACCGGCAGAAACATTGGATACGGCGGGGCGTCGCTTTGCTCACCCAACTCGACACGTAGCACTTTGGGGCTGCTAAAATGCTGTAAGATTAGCGCGATTTCAATACATTCCCTACTATCCCACCAAGTTGAAGTTGCCACAGAGTGTATGTTTACCACCACTCTGTACCAACTTCAACTACAGCAGCCAATCCGCGAGCAACCAACCATCGCCCTACATATTGCAAGGTCCGCAGCGGCGGTAGCTCCATATTTGTTGGGGGGGGGTTCCGGCTCGCAAACAATTCCAACTCGTGAATTGAAGCAACCGATGCCATTGAGTGTGGCGGAGCTCGTCCGTCAG
This sequence comes from Phytophthora pseudosyringae, assembly GCA_019155715.1. Taxonomy (NCBI): domain Eukaryota; phylum Oomycota; class Peronosporomycetes; order Peronosporales; family Peronosporaceae; genus Phytophthora; species Phytophthora pseudosyringae. The sequence goes on from JAGDFM010000497.1 coordinate 26,726, forward strand.
CACCAAAGCCTGGTGGATTACCGCGAGGCTGGTCCGGCGTCTTCGTCTTTACCGGCGAGCGCTGACTCCTTCTTCAGTTGTAGCCACATCGCGCGTCCGGCGTAGCAGATGCTATGCCCCCCCCCTTAGGCTCACTTCGCACTGCTGAGCTGCCATCGCAGGCTGACCAGCGCAACTCG
>JAGDFM010000498.1:7583-26872 GCA_019155715.1 Phytophthora pseudosyringae
GTGCGCAAGCAGGATAGGAGGAGGTAGCTTTGCATATTTCTATACTTTATACAGACTTCGATTTTCCCTCTAAGACACGTGTGGCTTCTGGATTCCGGGCTGGGAAGTATATTGGCCCTCCCGACGACCAAGGCACCACCACGTCGACCAAGGAGAACGCGAAGAGTAGCATGGCCAGGGGCGGTCGCATCTCAACCACCCTCCAAGATCCCGCCAAGAGGAGGCGGCAAGCACGAAAAGGAACAAGAACACCCCAAGGACAACCCCCCGTCGATAAAGCTTCATTCAAGACCAAGATCGACCCTACGACAGCCAAGTGAAGCTATCCACGTGGCTGTCACAATAATCCCAAAGTACCGTCCATACAGCACAACCCAAGATTGCTGCGACGTCTTCGCCGTCACCGGAAGAGCAGAACCCGCCCAACCAACGGGTACACAAGGAGAGAAGACTTTAGTCCCCACGGACAAGCGGAGTACCCCTCCGTCAGTTGTTAGTCCGGGTGATCGTTGTTGGCAAGCTTGTATCGCGTCAGCAATTTCGCGATTCCCGCTCCGCTACAATGGTGCGCGTGCCCGGATCTTCTGGTGACTCTGGATTTCACTGTGAGTCCAGCGAAGAAGATGCCAAGATCAAGGTTGAACCAGGGATTGGTGCGTCGACGGAAGCTGAATCGCCGTCGTCGCTGCTGAAGAGCGAAGGATACACCGATCGTCAGAGCCCTGGGAGGAGCTTCGACGACGTAAAGGAGGAAGGTTCAGTGATGGACTTTGAGGAGAAGCCTTCATCTCCTCCCCAGGCCCCTTCAGGGACCCCCCGCGGGTCGCGAGAATATTCGCGATCCGCACAATGGAGATTCATCGGTGAAAACCGAGGGATCTTCATCTACCACCACTCCTCCAGCCTCGCGCGCGACCTTGAAGAAGAAGACCCCGCGCATGAAGCTGAAGGCCTCGGAGTCCGACACTGAAGATCGCAGTGCGCTTGAGGACTGGACCGACGATCAACTTGAAGCAGTCTTCTACCGAAAAGAACTGTACGCGCTGCTGGTCGAAGATCCAGTTCTGAAGATCAAGCAGCTGAAGCTGATCGGTGATCTCCGAGGACCTGTAACCACTCCCAGGGAAGTGCTCAACAAGCTGCATGACGCTTGGACCAGCCGGCGTGGCTCTGCTGGATACTTGGAAGAAGGAGGCGAAGCCGGCCCCGGGCCAGGACTCGTCAGATCGCATGCAGACGTTCTTCAACGCTGCGATGCCCCGATTCTTGAAGGAACAACAGCAAGGGGCCGAGATGCAACAACTCCGTGAGCTGCAGGATCGGATGCCACCACCGCGTGAGACGCCAAAGTCGCCCGAGAAGCCAAGACCGAGCGATACACCAGACGTTGGGATGATGTCGGTCGGATCGGATCATGACCCACCTCAGGCAGACGAATACGATCCGGATGACTTGAGTATCGGCAGGCCTCGGCGTGCTGTGGTGGCGACCGCAGAAGCAACGACTGGGGGGCGCCACGTCGGCCGCACAAATCCGAGTTTCCGCGATCTCGGAGATGAAGGAGTTCTCAGGGAAGGACAATGACGAAGATCGCGCCAGGAGTTGGCTCGGCAAGGTCGAGTCGGCGTTCATTCGTGATCAAGCTCCAGACAGCGATAAGTGCTTGGTCTTCGGCGATCTGCTCACGGGACCAGCCCGCAACTGGTACCGGCAGTTGGGTCGGACGACGCGAAGCAGCTGGAAGAGGTTGCTCGATGATTTCCTGATCCAATATTGCGGGCGTGGAGTGTCTGCACTACCATGCAGGAAGCGATCCGAGGAATCACCGCTCGAATATCTCCACCGACTGAACGTTGCTGGAATGCGAGCGAAGCTCCCGATCAAGGATGGATCGCCAGATGCCCGCCGGGAACACGTCGAACACTTCATTGAGACGTTGGACGATCGTGACCAGGCGGATCAGCTGGCGCTACTGATGATCGCCGATGCGGGCCATCTCGAAGATACGCTGCGTGCGCGCCAGCGTGCCAAGACCCGTCAAGAAAAGGCAGCAGTCGGATCGAGCAGGTTCTGCCAGAAGGCGGCATCGCCAGCACATCCAGCTCCCTCGAAACCGGCTCGCGCAGTTCAAGTGATACGATTGAAGGAAGACATGAGCGAGTCCGAGTCGGAAGCCAGTGGATCGAAGCCAGAAGGCTATCTGCGTCCGATCTACCTCGCCGCGAAAGCCGATCGTCCGGGTCAAGGCAAGTGGCAGCCGCCACGCCAAGGCGCGACCGGATCGCAGGTTCATTAGGACCCGAACTTTCAGCCGAAGCAATGCTCCCACTGTGGATCCAGGAAGCATGACGACTCGAATTGCTGGAAGAAGTTGACTTGGGAGAAGTGCGGCATGAAGGGTCATCCGTCGGATCACTGTCTCTTCATGTGCCGCGCATGCGGCGAACTGCATGACGCCGGCACGTGCCCGATGGAGAAGTTCTACAACTTGATCCGCCATTGGTACAACCCCAGCAAGCATGCCGGGATGTTGCCAGTCAACGCGGAGAAGATGTTAAACGTCAGGTTTGAATCCGATACGAGCCGAGGGTTCTAGATATTGCATCTTTGCACTCATGGACAAGACACCGGTAGATCAAGTCAGCAAGCGACCAGGTCTACACGGTAATACATATGAACTGCAAAGGAAACGTACCGTGGCGATTTCAAGCCTGCGGCTGGACAACGAATGCTCCAGGTCCGATGTCAAGGTAGCCTTGGATCTCCAACTCGGGGAACAACGGGGTTACTGGAAGCAGCGGGGTCCAGAGCAGTGGTTCGCCCCTGCCAAGGAGGACACGTCCGGAAGTCCAAGCATCCGGCAGGTCAAGATGGCTTGGTGATCTGGGGGCGGAACGCTTCCTGTTCTGCTGCCTGGGGAATAGCGAGGGTACTGGGAGTATCAAGCTCCTAGGAAGTGGTTCAAGCAAGCCAAGGCCGTCGCCAAGGTGAACAATGAGAAGGCCACGTTGCTCTTCGATACCGGCGCTGAAGTCTCGATCATAGACACCACCTTTGCTCGTAAGGTTGGGTGTGTCATAGACAAAAGTCAGAGACAAGAATGCGTCGGGATCGGAGAGAACACATACATGACAGTTGGACGTACCACGATCAAAGTCACATTGGCGGGATCGATGATCTACTACTTCGACACTTGGTTTGCCGATCAGTCGGGACAGGAAGCGATACTCGGCATGGACTTCATGGTACCAGCCGGAGTCCGCCTCGATCTGGCAGATGGGACGTTCTCTCTCCGTGATGAGGTACGCATTCAGCTGCTGGGACAACGTCCGCTGTATGGCGCTGCGGTCCAACATGAAACGCTTGATCAAGATCTCGAAGTACCGATCGCCGAGTCCGTGGAAGTGCCGATCCGATGTGGCCGATCGACTAGCGCGAAGCTCTGGATCACTCGGGATCCAAGATGGGTACCGACCGCTATCAGGGGTTTGGGCAGAACGACGTATCTGCGGATCACAAACGTGAGCGAAGAGAAGTTAGTACTCGATCGGCACGCACGACTTCGGATTTGGTTAGCTCCAGACGCCGTGCCAGGATTCGTGTCAGTCGGATCGCGCAGGTAGACGGCACGGCAGAACCTCGCGTTCGAGGCTACCACTGAACGACGTGAAGAGCTAGGACCCGCAGAGGAGCCAGTGGGACTGCTGGTATATCGGCCTCGACATCCGACACCGACACGATTTCTGGGTCGATCAGAGAGGGCCCCTAAACCAGTTGTGGCCCATGCGACCGCCTCACGCGACGAAGAAACACGGGAAGGTTCGCCGGAAGCCGATGTGAAGCGTGAAGAACCGGGATGGAGAGCGAGTCGCCCGGGAGCCTGCACCGATTCGGAAGGAGGAGTTGATCGAGCCAAGCCAGGATCTGCCGAAGCCCGATGTCGATCCTTCACGGGAGTTGATCTCGGGTGAAGCTAACGCAGAACAAGTCTGCTACCATGAGGAAGGAGGCTTGTTCGCAGAAGATCTCGAACGGAACTTGGTCATCTTGTCCGAGATAGCAACTTCGACCGAAGAGGTAACGATCGAAGACATTCAGGTTGGCGATCCCGATCTGAATACCCCGGAAGAGATCGACAGGCTGCGACTGATCATCTAGCGAAGGCGGCACTAGCTGATCGGAAAAGGGAACGCCCTGCCACCTGCAGCACGTGGTGCAGTGTGCGACATCGACGTCGGTGGAGCCACCCCGGTTTCCCAGCGTGTGCGACAGTTACTCCACAATTTCGAGAGAAGTTGGCTGCGCTGATCAAGGGTCTGCTGTCAGCCAGGATCATCAAGCCCTCGACCTCACCGTGGGCATCCCCGATCGTGATCATCGTCAAGAAGAATGGTGTTGACATACGACTCTGCATTGATTACAGTGTCGTGAACGGCCTGACGCGCTTGACGGTGTATCCGATGCCGTTGACCATCAATCTCCTGGAAGACTTGGATAAGATCATGTGGTACTGGTTCCTTGACATGACGAGCGGATGCTGGGTAGTCTCCATGTCCGAGAGGGCAAGGTTGATCTCAGCGTTCATCACTCCGTTCGGGCTGTTCGAGTGGCTGCGTATGCCATTCGGACTGAAGAACGCTCCTCAGATCTATCAACGACTCGTCGACAACGCTCTGTACGGACACGTAAAGATCTGAGCTGATCCAGACTTGTAGGAGACGAGCGACGACTTCGAGAGTGGAGACCCCGATCAGAGACAGTCCGTCCTTGGGCGACGATCGTACATCGACGACATCTTGGTGACGGCCGAGTCTTGGGACTCCCTCTGTACGAAGGTTGATCGTCTACTGGACGCTTGAGAGCAGTGGAATCTCTCGATCAGTGTCGTCAAGAGTATCTGGGGACGCCGAAAGGTCGATTACTTGGGCCATCAGGTGTCAGCGGATGGACTGGAAGCCCATCCGAAGGATCTCGATTCCCTGGTAAATCTCCCGATCCCGCGTACGCTGCGATCGATGCAGTCCTTCTTGGGCAGCTTGAATTACTACAGCCGCTTAATTGATAACTTTGCAAGCTACACGGCGATCTTGTATGAATTGCAAAAGGTGGATATCCACAAATTCCGTGGACGCGAAGCCGGCACAGCTGGGATCAACGAGACCGGGGACGCTGGATCATCTGCTGAAGAAGGCGATCGCTGGCTGAGAGCGACAATCGCGTTCACTCTGCTAAGGCGAAGATCGGTTCTACGCCGATTCTCCGTCACTTCGACCCGGGGCGGACTCCAGTCGTGGTGGTGTACGTCAGCAAATGGGCGATCGCCGCGGCACTGATGCAGGAACATGATGGCGTGTACTGGCTGGTTAATTTCACTAGCCGTACCTTGAAGGCAAACGAAATCAACTATAGGATGGTTGACAAAGAGGTGTTGGCCCTCCTCCGTGTCTTGAACGTCTGCTACACATTGCTGGTGACGAGGTCGATCAAGGTGTTGACTCGCCACTCGACACTGGCATGACTGGTGAACTCCTCTGGACTGGACGGCAGGCTCGGTTGCTGGGCTGCTTTGCTTTCCGAATGGACGCTTGAGATCCGAAAGTGTACGAAAGGAGAAGACAAAATTCTTGGCACGATCGCGGCGAGCATCATTGTAACGGGGCTAGAAGTACCGTCACGGTCTTACACTGGTGTTGCAAGAGGAAGCTCGGAATAGTAAACTCAAGTGTATGGGATTTGGGGCAAATATAACTCTATTTTCGTTTAGGCGCAAGGCGGGGAATCCCGGCCTCTCGTGAGCCACTCAAATGCAGGTCGCTTCATGATTGGCTGTAATCCTCACACTTTCAGCCAATCATAGAGCGACAACACAGCACACGCTTGCCGCGTACTTTTGTACCTACTTATGTAAATCGTACCTACCTACTTATGTAATAACATGGATGTGGCCCGTCACGTCACATCACATCATCTCTCTATGTTGCGCTTACCGCACCGTAAGCGCATTCGCAGAACGTTCCGAAGAACAAATCTATCAAGCTGCGAGATCGGCGTCTAAGCCGCTCAGCAACGCACAACTAAGCAGGCACAATCCAATCAACGATGTCGGAGTCAAGCGAGGCAGGAGCGCACGCGAACGTCGCTGGATCGGACGCTACGAGCGGTCGCTTTCGGAGCTTCGGCGGGCGGAGCTTCGCCGCGCTTGCGAGCGGTCACCCAGTCGTGATCGTAGTCACGGGTGTACACGCCGTGACCGTCCGCGGAGATCTCGAAGCCCCGAGCGCACTCGAAACCGGCGTCGCTCTCGAAGTCGTATTCGTTCTCGCAGTCGTCGTTCTCGGAGTTGCGGTCGTGGAGGTCGCGAGTGTTGGCGCTCGCGAGATCGTGGACGGGAGCAACAGCATCGCGCGCTGTCACCGCCACGAGCGAGGCCTCGTACTCCGCCACCACGTCCGGAATAACTTCGATCAAGCAAGCACGGGGTTCCCACGCATCCTCCGCTGGCGAGTATCCGAGCCAGCGGACACGGTAGTGCTGTTCAGCACGAGCCCGTTGTAACGCCGGCGCAGTACCCGTCGCGCGCGGCATACGCGTATCGTGATCATCAATGCGCTCGGCAATCCAACGCCGAGCGCCCGACGAGTCAAACAGCGGGGGTGAACCATCGCGGCGAAAGGACGCCTGCGTCGACGATTGCCGAGGCGCCTCGTGGCCCCGAGGGGCAGCGACACTCGGAGCGGCTGACGCTGGACCAGTACCGTTTGATGCGCGCGGAGGCGGAGCAGATGTCGAATCACGTGTACGACGCGCAGGAGTTGGCAGAGGGTGCTCGCGAGGACGCGACCGCGGTAACAGCAGCAGCCATGAGGACGCGTCGCGAGCCGCGGAGTCTCATGGAGCGGTTGAGGCGTTTGGAGACTGCTGCATTCGGGGCGCAGCGACAGGGCGAGATTACGGTGCGTGCGGTCCGTCGTCAGCGGGTCTCGGACTACGCGCCCGCTCGCGAGGACGCGAACCGAGGTCGTGCCGGAATATCAGATCGAGGAACAGCCTGGTCGTGTCTTCCGCGGTGACTTGAGTGGCGACTGGAGCAAGATGGACCATCTTGCTGAAGCGGCCATCGAGGACCAGGAAATCCGTCCAGCCCTGGTCGTCCGGATGCAGCCCGAAGATGAAGTCCATGCTAACAGAGCGCGACGCATCCGTTGCGATCGGCAACGGATGCAGCGGAGCCTGTGACGAGGGAGAAGGCTTGTCGCGTTGGCAAGTCTCGCAGGATCAAACCCACTATCGGATCCACTTGTACATGCGTAAACAGGAGAAGCTGCGGGATAGCGCAGCAAACGTCTTCTTGCTGCCAAGATGACCACCGACGAGGGTGCCATGGTATTCGTGAACCGACGGGCACGGAGGTCGTCATCGGATGGGATGACGACGCGCGGTGAGTCAAAGGTGTCCGTCGTGTACGTTAGGAGCGGGCCGTCAAGCTGGTAACGCTTGATGTGATCGCGAGTTGGACCTGTCAACTTCTTCAAGGACGCCGCGCTGGGATCTCGAACGTGTGCGATGATGTCGGCGTAGAACGAGTCATTGTCGTATGACTCAATGATCTGCTCTCGGAGCGGCGGCATCGGCACGGAGATCGACGTGTTGATGCCAAGCTCAACACAGCAAGCGCATTCGTCGTCTTCGTCATCAGCGTCAAGAGCCTGATGGCCGATATCGCGTCTCGGATCATAGTCTGGTCGGTGAGACAGCGCATCAGCAAGAATGTTTTTCTTGCCGGGTTCGTATTGTACAACGAAGTTGTACTCAGCGAAGACTGACAGCCAGCGGGCCATGCGCTGCGAGAGATGCGGACTCTTGATCGCAGTGCGCAGCGAGGCATGATTCGTGTAGATGGCGAACAGCTGCTCTCCAAGCAGATACACTCTGAATTTTATCAGCGCGTAGCGCATCGCGAGAAGCTCTTTGTCGTGGACTGGATAATTCTTCTCGGCCGGCTCCATTTGTCGTGACTGGTAGCTCTCGACGCGTTCGCGCCCTCCTCATCAAATTGCCTGAGAGCACACCCGATGGCAAAGTCACTCGCGTCGCAGACCACGTGAAACGACTTTGAATCGTTCGGAAGCATCAGGATCGGGGCCTCCGACAAGCTCTTCTTCACAGAGGTGAAGGCTGACTGGTGTTCCGGACGCCACGACCATGTGGTGTCTTGCTTCAGCAACGACGACAGCGGCAGGATGAATCCGGCGTAGTTCTTCGTATACTTGTGAAGGTAATTCGCTAGACCCAGCCACTGGCGCAGCTCCGTGGGATTCGTGGACGTTGGCCAAGAACATATCGACGTGATCTTCTCCGGGTCAGCGCGGACGCCGTTTCTGCTTACGTAGCACTCGAGTACTGGAATCTCGGGCGCGCAGAAAACGCATTTCTTCAAGTTCGCGTACAGCTTGTTTTCACGCATCACTTGGAAGACCTGTCTCAAGTGCCGTAGATGAACTTCGACTGCACTGAGAGATCCTTCAGCGCGACTGAGGACAAATATGTCATCGAAGTAGCTTGGTGCGAAGTCACGGAGCGGGCGAAGCACGTGAGATACCATACGGTTGAACGTCGCGGTGGCATTCTTCAGGCCTTGTGGTATTACGAGCCACTCCCAGAGCATGCCGCTTGAGGTGCTAACCGCAGTGAAGGGTACATCGCTTGCTCGCATGAGGATCTGATAGAACCCGTCTGTCAGATCGATTGCGCTGTAAATCACGCTGCCCGACATGGAGTCCAAGACCATGTCCTTCCGTGGGATCGGCGTCTGTGCAGGAATGGTGACATCGTTCAGTTTATTGAATGCATGAACAATGCGCCAACCGCTTGTGGCTTTCTTCAAGCAGAAGGTCGGGCTCGAGTGCGGAGAGATGCTCTCGCGGACATGACCAGCCTTGCGTAGACCCTCGAAGAACTCGTCAATTGCCTTGACTTGATCTCGCGGCAGTGGCCACTGTCGCGTCACGCAGTATTTCGTGCCCGGCGTGAGGTCGATCTCTTGCCTCACGCCACGATCGGCGGGTAACTCGGCGGAATCTTGTTTGGGAAGACGTCCGTGTACTCGCGGGCGGTGTCGTACACTGGATTGCCGGACTCGCGAAGTGATTCCCATGACTGAGCCGCGAAGCGCTCTTCGCGTGCTGACTTCGGCTCGGCTTGGCCCTTTTTGGTCGAACCACCGCGTCCGCCTCGCCGACTGCATTTATCGCATCAGTCGGCGAGTTAGCGTCGGTGATCAAGCACACTTGCTTGATGTCTCCGGCCTTGAGATCGCGCAGGAAGTACTTCCAGGAAAGACCTGGCAGCCGCGTGATAATCGCTGCGTCGCGAGGAGAACTCGCGACCTCGATAGTTCGGCTGCGCTGTGGAGACCCTTCCGTGTACTCGAGCGCGTGGACGGACTCCAGCACCGCGGGTGCTTTATCGGTGGAGTCGCGACGTGGCTTCAGACGTCTTCGCGACCGTCGTGACGTCTTCGTAAGTCTCGAGCCCCTGATCGAGACCGATGATTCGCTGTCGCTGGACAATGCTTCACCATCGTCTAGGCGCGGGAGTTCGTTCTCGACCGCGCCGGATTGAAGCGGGAGGAACTCCTGCTTGACGGCTTCATCACTCTGCGGTAGTCGCTTTTGCTCGACCGCCTCGTTGTTGTGCGGGAACCTCCGTCGCTCGACCGCCTCGGTATGATGCGGGAGCCTCTGTCGTTCGACCACCTCGTCGTCATGCGGGAGCCTCCGTCGCTCGATCGCCTCAGTATGATGCAGGAGCCTCCGTCGCTCGACCGTGGCATTGTTATGCGGGAGCCTCTGTTGCTCGACCGCCTCGTTCTCGTTCTCATCCAGCGACACGGCACATACCGTATGCAGAGGGTCATCGCTCACTCTATGCAGGGCACGTATCGTGGTGGATTGGTCCACGACTCGAATGTGTGGCCAGTAGGTGGGTGAACACCGCGCTGACATCGAAGTCACTTCGACGCTTGACCGACTGAGTCAACCTGTCGATCTGCGGCTGATACCGTGTCAGCCACGGTATCTCCAGGATGCAGTCGAATGCGTAGTTCATCTCGTAGACCAGAAACTCATCATCGCTCTCGAAGCCATCGAACGTGTACGGCAACGCGATGGCGCGCCGCAGACCGCCGTGTGGTTTCCCGTCGGCCAGCTTGACGACGAGCTCACCCGGACCCTCGCGTACAGTGATTGTGGGTAGGAGCAGAGACAAGCAGGACGCGTAGATGAAGTTATTCGACGCTCGAGATCCCACGAGCGCGCGGAGAGGACGCCGCGCGCCGGCGACGTAAAGACTGACGATGATCAGCCTCGAGTCGCCACTGGTGGTGGTGGTATTGAAGTGTGCATACTGCACGGTGGGACTAAGAGGTCGGGTTGCCACCGGGCCATTCCAGCCAGTAGGGCGCCCCGCGCCTACTGGTACCGGTAGTTGTTTTGGCTGGGCTGCCGGGGACGCAACGTCGCTCCTGGGAACGACTGCATTCGCGGACACCGGCGCGCGGCAGACCGCCGCGTGATGACCCGGCTTGCCACAGCGGTAACAGTTCATGGAGCCAGTGCCACGAATGTCGCGGTTGAAAGACCGACCGCGGTCACCTGCAGCGTCGATGGGATCAATCTCCACGGGTTCCGGGGCGGACACTCGAGCCTCAGACGATAGTGCTTGAGCGCACGAAGACGCGACCGTATCATCCTCGCGGAGCGCGAGGGAAAATGCTTCTTCCAGAGTCTTCGGCTCGGCGCGCGTGAGACAATAGCGCGTCATTCCTTCGCGCATCCTGACGACGAAGACATGGACCTGCCACGCCATGTCGATCGGACACGTGATGACACACGAGATCAGGAGTCGTGTCTTCTGAACATAGTCGCGCATCGCCATCTTGCCTTGTTTGAGGGCGAAGACGTCGGCTCTCATGCGCGACTCGTCTTGGGGGGGGGGCTCGAACGCGAGTCGAAGGTCAGTCTGGAGACTCTCCAGAGTCGGTAAAGTGTGTCGCTCGATGACGAGCCTGCCAAGGGCCCATTCCTTGGCCTTCCTGGACAAGCGGGACAACTGAAAGTTGACTTTCGCCGTCGGCGCTTCGATCAACCTCGAAGCGATCGCGATGTCGATCTCGCGGAACCAGCGTTAAGTGGGAGGCGATCTTGGTCGACGCCGGAATACGTCCACGTCTTCATCTTGACCACGTCCTGCCGCGAGGAATGCGATGGAGTTTGTACTCGCCATTTCGCTTCGGCGAGCTCGCGTTCCAGGAACTCTTGAATGGCTTGGTGCTGTCGTTCGGGGGTCGCTGAGCTCAGCAGCGATGTGACGACAACTTCTCCGGACACCACCGCGAGGCGGTGTAGCGCGTGCCACTCGATAGTCGGGGGATGGGGAAACGCCGTGTGCTCCAGGGTCATCGCTGGAGCTCCGGACGGCTGGTCTTCACTCATCTCGAACTTGATCATTGGATGGACTACAAAGTGCTACCGGGTGTAACGGGGCTAGAAGTACCGTCACGGTCTTACACTGAAGTTGCAAGAGGAAGCTCGAATAGTAAACCCAAGTGTACGGGATTTGGGGCAAATATAACTCTGTTTACGTTTAGGCGCAAGGCGGGGAATCCCGGCCTCTCGTGAGCCACTCAAATGCAGGTCGCTTCATGATTGGCTGTAATCCTCACGCTTTCAGCCAATCATAGAGCGACAACACAGCACGCGCTAGCCGCGTGCTTTTGTACCTACTTATGTAAATCGTACTTACCTACTTATGTAATAACTTGGATGTGGCCCGTCACAATCATGCCTCGATCCGAAGTCGATGAGACGCTGGTCGCCATCGCGCCGAGGAAACAGCCGCGTCGGGTGATCACCATGTTGCCACCGACAGTTGAACTGAATAATAGTCTGGTGGTCGTCAGCTTCGATGGATCCGCGACCATCAAGCGAAAGGCCGGAGCCTACAGCGCGATCGTATGGAAGCTTCCCGACTGGACGATTCTCGCTGCAGCGTCGGAGTATGCGGCTGACCTGACGCTCAACGAAGCCGAGTACCGAGGGTTGTTGCTGTGTTTTGATCTCCTGTCCGATCTGGACAGGGGACGACTGGTCATCTGCGGCGACTCCAACTTGGTCATAAGACAGATGTGTGGCGAGATCGACTGCAAAGCGCCCGGGTTGCTGCTGTTACGACAGAAGGCGCTGAAGAGGTTGAGATCATGACCGAGGCACGAACTCTTGCACATGAGGCGCGACTGGAATCAAAACTCCGACCGGTTAGCGAGTTTCGCGTTACAAAGCCAAGAAGGTGCAGTCGTTACCTCAGAAGAGGATCGACAGGACTTAATCATTCTCAACCGACTTAATGAGTTGCTGAAGCCGAAAGCGATCGACACGGTCGTCCGCGTAAGCACCGTCACGAGATCGGTGAGACGACGACCCCAACAGCCGGAAGTCCTACAAGAAGCGATCGTGCAACGCATGAGATGTGGTCGGATACGACAAGTGCAGGATGAAGAGAAGTGGATCGCCGAGCTGAAGGCTTACCTGAAGGGCGACGTGCAGTAGTGGACCGCCGAAGAAGCCAGGTCTTGTTCCAAGATCGCGGCTGACTACGAGCTGGACGAGAGTGGCCTGCTCTTCTTCTGCCCCGCAGCGAAGGCTAGAGACGAAGATCGCGATGCAGTCGCTCGCCTTGTGATACCGGAGAGTCTGCAACAGGACTTCCTGCATCACTATCATGTCAGTCTGGAGGGAGGCCATCAGGGGATCGGGCGGGCTTACCTTCACATCAGATCGCACTTCCACTGGCGAGGTCTTTACAGGAGTGTCCAGCGCTACGTGGGAGAGTGTACAGACTGTTTGACCGGGAAGGGGCGCCCCTTTGTGCAAGGAGAGTCCCCCGGGAATGTGCAGGCCATGTACCCGTTCCAGATCGTTGCGATGGACCACATCCCCTCGCTGCCGAAGTCGGTCAAAGGGAACACCGAGCTGTTGATATGGGTCGACTTGTTCTCGGGCTACGTGGTCGCGAATGCGATCGCGTCGCGCACGGCGCAGACAATCGCGGAGAATTACGAGGAGTGCGTGTTCCGACGTTTCGGGACCAGTGAGGCAATTCGCAACGATCGAGAACCCGGGTTTATGTCTGATTTTTTCGTGCATTCAGTCGGATAGTTGAACAGAAACAGAAGGCCACGATGGCCTATTGCTCACAAGCCAACGGAACGGCAGAAAGAATGGTGCAGACACTGAATCGCGCGCTCAAGATGTACGTCGCAGATGTGAATCAGCAAGACTGGGACGAGTACGCGGAACGCCTAACGTTTGCGATCAACACGGCCCAGGATCGCGTTCGCGGCGACACACCATTTTATTTGATTCACGGTTGGGACGCTCGATCAGCGCTGGAAGCATCTCTTTCGCTGGGCTGTACTCGACGCGGAGACACTGATCCGCGTTGCTGGTGGTATCATGTGCAACAGCACGATCAACGAGCGAGGGAGCAGGTCAATGAGCGCCTACGTGACGCGATTTAGGGTCGAGCGGATTGCCATAACGAAGATATCCGACCCCACAGAATCGAAGTGGGCGAGCGAGTGTGGCTACCCTTTCGGGTGATCGGCATGGTGGATCGCCACACGGCTCGTCTGGAGACAGCTGGAACGGAGTATTGACTATTCCCCGTCGTACACGTCTCGAAGCTGAAGCTGGTGCGAGAGTTTACCGATCGGCCCAGATCGAGCTGGTGTCAGAGGCGACGGATCGTTTTGACTTCGACGAGGCCTTCTTCCCGGAGGACAGTTGGGAGCGCGGTCTCAGCGAAGGCTAGTATGAGGTTGAGGGATCGAGGATATGCAGAAGCGTTGGCGTACGCGCTACAGCCGCGTTCACCGCGAATTTAATGTCTACTGGAAGGGCTAAGATGATCCCTCGTGGGTCGACGATGCCGATCTTAACTGCAGTGCGCTGCTGCGCGAGTACGATCGTGAAATGACGACTCGCAATCGATTCGGGCTGATGCAGTCGCATGAGGAAGCGACGCAAAACCTGTAGCAGGTTGGCTGCCACGGGGAGGAGTGATGTGAAGAGTGTGCAGGGTGGTTGCCCGCTAAGATGGAAGGGAATTTATGTTTAATGAGTGAGTGATGGAACGCTACAAACTATGCCGATCAAGAAGACGAAGAAACTACATTAGCAGCACGAGGTAGATCGCCTATTCTTCATCACTACTGGCGTCGGCGGGAGTGAATGTGCTGGCCAAACGAGTGATCTGGGAGCCGGGTGATCCTGTATGTTGGCGCGGTACTGGTTGCGCCACGGCCCCGCCGAGTCGATAGCGTAGAGGGCCTCCACTAGGTCAACCGGTTGGGGATTGTGTCCAAGGCGCGGATACCACAAACGTTTCTCGTTGTGCTGTGGGTACTGCAGGAAAAACGGATCGAGGAGTATATCAAGATCGCAGTGGCCCAGGATCATTCCTTTCAGGACCGCCTTGAGGAACGACTTCCAACGCGCCCCCAAGCGACATCGCCGTTGCCTGCGTTCCGCACAGAACGCTTTCAGGAATGGGTATTATATGCGTTTCGCAGAGCTGATCGGGAGTACGTGAGCAGCTTCCCACAATGCCTGCCGATGCTCATCTTCAAGCCGGATGTATCGTCCCACCAGGGCCTCGAACCAACCTCTCATGGGAAATGAGATCGGGGTCATCACCGTGCGAAGCACGATCCACGGGCTGGTCGCATATAGCGCCCTGATGTTGGTCTCGGTGAGCAAATGGGAGGACCAGAGCGACGAAGAAGGTGAAGCACCTGGCTCCTTCAGAGGAAAGAGCCAGTTCTTGGGCTGGGCGAAGTGGTGGAACAAGATGGATGTATTCATCTCCAATACGGAGATCTTGCGAATCCGACGAGGACGCCATGGAGCTATGGCAGCTTGAGGAAACTCGATCCTATGCCGGTAGCTTGGGATCCAGGCCGGACGAGGTACGAGGGTCGGGAGAAGCTGCAGCTATCGGGCGTCCGACATCATCCGGTTCCGGAGACACTGGTGATGCTGTCGTCGCTGTGAACACTGCTCTCATCGGAGTCATGCGGATCGCCGCCTGGATCGCTGTCATGACCGTCGTCATGACCGCCGTCAGGATCGCCATCTTGATCGTCGTCGAGCTCGCTGTCTTGACTGTCGTCGGAATCGCTGTCTTGATCGTCGTCTGACTCGCCGTCTCAATCGTCACTCTGGTCGCCGTCTTGACCGTCCGAACTACCGCTACCAAGGTTGTCACCTTGATCGCCTTGACCGCTGTCACGCTGACTTCCGAGCCGACCCGATCCAGATGACCGTGTCGCGCTCGAAGTTCGGCATCGGCCATGCGAACGCGACGAGCCCGGAGATACCGACGGAGATCGGCTTCGGCGGCGGTTGCCAGAAGCAGCACGCAGCGAAGAGCCTGCCGCGGAGGCGGGCTGGACGAAGGAAACCAGACCAGCGACACGGTCTCAGATGGCGTCTCGCTCGTCGAACGCGTGGTCACGTTCCGCAGCCATGTTGCGCACAGAAGTTTGAGCGGCCGCCAGATCCGCGTTCAGTTGGGTATTCGCCTGTTCGAGTACTCAAAACCGATCCTGCGCGGGTTGGAGACCACTCACCCGCTGTTCGAGACGCGCGATCGCCGTGCGAAAGGAGGCGATCTGGGATTCTTCGAAAACAGAGGCAGGAGCCGTGAGTACATGGATGGAGAAGTGAAGAGGTCAAAGAGGACTTACGGTTGGTCTGGAGAGCGGTAGTTGCTCCGTCGCGTTACCGCAGAGCGACGAACACTTGACGCAGATGAGATTCGACGTCCCGAACCCGAACTTGGAGGCGGTCGCGCTCGCCAAGTGCCCGATCGAGCTGTTGGTGGTGACGCGTGGCTTCGGAATCGCGGCCCGCCTGAAGATCATTGATTCGACGTTCTAGGATGGAGATCTAGTGTTGAACCGCTCGGTAGCGCTTTCCAGAGCGTTCTGTGAAGCCTCGTAGGCAGCGATGCTGTCACAAGCCTGGCGGAGATCTTGCAGACCACGATCGCGTCCAGCACCTACCATGGTCACCTAGCCCTGCAACGCCACTATACGTCTCACCAGCCCAGGTGGAGCTTAGTTGTCCGTGCGCATTTTGAGCCCGTCGATCTGCGCATGTAGATACGTGACGACGTCGTCGTGAGTTTCGCTCTCCAAGCGAAGTTGATCGCGAATGGCAGCGATCTCACGAGAGCTGTCATGCCGATCGGCCAGAACGTCGAGTGCTTCGGCCTGTGAAATTTGCAGTTCCCGCAGCTCGTGACGCGCCAAGTCATAGCGGAGCTGGCAAAACTGGACGAAGGGAGCGGCGGCGGCATGAGCATCACGCGATTCGCGATCGAGTGCGTCCACGCGATCGCGCTCGGTCTGAGAAGCTCTTTGGAGAGTGGCGTGATCCAGTTCCAGCGCTGCCTGAGCAGCTACGCGTTCCCCCGCTCGACTGGTCGTGGTGAGAGACGCTTGAACCGCATCCAGATTGAGCGAAGACAGCGCGATCTGCGTGGTGGGGACGACAGTCGCCGGAGAAGGAAACTGGGAGGCAGTCGCAGTCGCAGTCGCAGTCGCAGGCGCCGTCGCAGGCGCCGTCGCAGCAGCAGGTGCACCCACGAAGAACTTGGAGGCTGACCGGGGGCGCTCATCACGGGAGCAGGGACGCCGAAGGTGGCCAAGCCGACGAAGATTGTGGAATGTGCCCGGATCGGCCGCCGTACGGCCTCACTGAGGCCCAGGGGGCGGTTGTGGCGAAGCGCTGAAGAGATTTGGATGCGACCAGACTTGGTGTGATGGATGGTGATAGGGCGGATCGCACATCGCCGACGCCCGCAGAGTGATGTGGACCACGATGGGCATAGACGGTGGCCAAGGAACAGCAATCACGTTCAGCGATCCTGATTATGCGATCCTGATATGGCTACATCGCAATCTGGTGCCGTCATTCAGATATGGGTATATCGTGATCTCGTGTGATCTGGTACTATCATTTGAGTACGGGGTCGACATGGTGCAATCTTTCGAGGCACGATCGCAATCTTGCTTTGGTGGGACAATGGCGCTATCATCTCGGCACGGGTACCGCGATCTTGGTACACGGGAGATCTTCGAGCCAGTTTAGGGAGCAATCAGTGTGTGCGCAAGCAGGATAGGAGGAGGTAGCTTTGCATATTTCTATACTTTATACAGACTTTGATTTTCCCTCTAAGACACGTGTGGCTTCTGGATTCCGGGCTGGGAAGTATATTGGCCCTCCCGACGACCAAGGCACCACCACGTCGACCAAGGAGAACGCGAAGAGATCCCCTGGATAGCTTGGACAGTGGCCATGTAGAAAGCGATACGATCACTTTCGAGAGGGTAACCTTATTACCCGAATGTAACCCCGTTACATCCTCCCCCACTTAGATTCGATTTACATATCGACCAATCAGAGTGGAGGTCGTTGGGAGCGCTAACAGTTTGCGCTCCCAGTCGAATCACATCGACAAGCCGCACGAACACCGCGCAGCTTCGCGAGAGTTGAGGACGCTTGCGCGCTCCTCCAAGCCTCTCACCGGGTCTCCCTCGACCCTTCAAGCATGCCCCGTAGGGGAAGCTCAGATGGCGCCTGTGCGCCCACCAAATCCAAGTCTAAGGCTGCGAAGCCGAAGACTATCTAGCTAAGCCTCGCGGCAAAGCTCAGGCATTGGATGATGCCGTTGCCGACGCCACTGCAATGCTTGCAGCGTCTGACGCGACCGCCACGACCAAGGACTCCAGTCCTCGTCGGCGTCACTCGCCTTCAGTGCCTCCAGACACTCGTGAGAACCCGTGGCTCATTCACAGGTCTAAGATCCGGTCTCCACCGAGCTCCGAGGCGGGGCCCACTCGCATTGTCCACTCGGGCGAGGACAGCGAGGACCCAGGGACAACATGTCCACGGCAGGGTCTGATGCGCCGCCTGAGGATGGCACCCCTCCTTCCGTTGACGCGAAGGAGAAGGCCCAGAGCCTCCGAGAGTCTGGTGCAGCGACTCGCCACCTCACACTGGCTGAGGGCAAGGCGCGTGCACAGGCTGCTAAGGCCAAGGCCGCTGAGGCCAAGCACGCACGCGTTTAGAAGCGTGCTGCTTGTCGGTCTCCTGTCAAGGATGACTCCGAGGAGTTTGGCTCAGTGGTCAGACTCTATACCACAAAGGCGGAGCCAAAGACTCTCCGCTCTTCGGTTCCTCTAGTTCGGAAGAGAAAGGGGCTGTACTGCAGCCCCGTGAAATCTCCAACGACCTCGATGAGCAGCAAGAAAAGCTTCAAGCTGCTTGGTCGCGCACGTTACCTGTGCCGACTAATCTTATGGCGCGCGTACATCTGGCGGAAGTGGCTCCTTGCGGGGATACTTCCCGCCCGATGAGAGCTCGGGCTCTCCGTTGTTCTTGGAGCAGCTCGAGCCGCCGCGTGGCCTCATCAGGGGCCACGTCTCCCAGGGCGCTTACGAACGCGCCCTGGTTCAGAACATGCCTCTATTCGTTGATGACATAGAGGCCGCTCGGTGTGCTTCTCGCACCACACAGGATTCCCTTGAAGGAGTTCACTAGCCTCCGCAAGAAGGCTGAGAACAAGGGTGGGCTATACCCTGTTTGGGGTTACCCCTGGGTACAGCCCGAGAATACCTTGACGCAAGTCGAGGCGGAGGACCTCTTCTGGAAGCAGGTCTCTCTTCGGGACTACACAGCCCAGGAGCTCGGTGAACTTCGTGAGGATCGTGTGCTGTCCGATGGATTGGACCAGCGCGATCTGCGAATCGAGTTCGCTCATCTCGTCCGGAAGCGCAAGCTTCACTCCGAGATCGAGGGACTTAAGCGTCCTGCTCAGTCTGGCGCTCGTCACGAGCGTCAGATACGGTCTCTAATCGTCAGGAGCCGTATCCCGTAGGGGCTAAAACGCTTACGAAGCTGCTGTCGCTTCTGTTCCCAGATCGCAATAGCCTTCGGGCAGTCTGCCTGGAGCCAATCGATCGGCTCCCACGTGTTCTCAGACGCCGGATACCCGCGCCACTTCACACGGAGCTGGCGAACGCCACTCCTGGAGCACCTGCTCCACGTGGTAATGCAGTTCACCACCACGGTCGAGGAGGGCCGGGGGAGGTCTCGTTCGACTATTAGTCCGAGCCTCCCGTGAGGGGGGCTCCGAGGCCTGCGGCTGCGGGGCCGACAGACCAG
>JAGDFM010000499.1:0-15600 GCA_019155715.1 Phytophthora pseudosyringae
TCGTAGATGGTGGCAAGGCCGGGGCCAGACACAATGCGCTCAACGGAGAAACGCTGGCCACAGCCGAGTTTGGCCTTGATCTCGTTGTACAGCTCGATCTCAATCTCGTCAGCGGGGGCGAAATCGGAGTGGCCACCCTCGCAGGCGAAGCACGAGTACTGTCCGTCCATACCGGGGGTCAGGAAGCACTCACCCAGACCGGTACCGGCACCGATGGTGGCCATGGGGGCGGTCTCGTCCTTGGGGGCGTCGTTCAGCACGATGTACTCGTGCGGACGCAGAGTGAGCAAACCGTAGCCCATGGCGGCGAAGTCGTTGATCAGACGAACCTTCTTGATGCCGAGCTCCTTCTCGAGACCAGGGCCGTCGATCGTCCAGCCGAACTCCACGTTCGTGAAGTCCACCGTGTTCTTCAAGACCGGGCCGGCGCAAGCGAGCACACAGGCCTCCGGGATCTGGTCCACGAGCTTCGCCTCGTTCAGGAACAGGTGGCACACCTCGGCGAAGCTGGCGTACTCCTCGTTCAGGTACTTCTTGGAGAAGAGTATCGAACCAGGAGCGATGTCGCCCTTGACGTGCTTGGACTCCTTGGGGATGTTCCACAGCGACAGACGTGTGTTGGTGCCGCCGCAGTCGCCGGACATGATGAGATCAGTAGTCATGATGCTTGAACGGTGGAGTGGAGGCGACGAGTTGAGCGACTTGAGCCCTTGGAGGTCAA
Source organism: Phytophthora pseudosyringae (assembly GCA_019155715.1). Classification (NCBI taxonomy): domain Eukaryota; phylum Oomycota; class Peronosporomycetes; order Peronosporales; family Peronosporaceae; genus Phytophthora; species Phytophthora pseudosyringae. The sequence continues at coordinate 722 of JAGDFM010000499.1, forward strand.
TTTGGAAATGAGGAACTGGTTCGGTCGAGTTCACGGACTTGATCAAATCAATTTCGTCAGAGGCCATGCCGAACGCGCTCGCACTGAATCACAGTGCACGTGGCAGAACCATGTCAGCTTTGTCGCGTGTGTGTAGTACGTCTGAAATTGAACTGCCAGACCATCCCGCAATCAAAACTGGAGCAACTTCAATTTGACAATTTGTGTGTGGATCATATCGCGACTTATGTTTATGTGAACGACAAGTGCATTGCGCTTTGTTGAACGCGTCATTCCCAGCTGCAAAGGATTCTCGGTCGGCTCATAACCTTATGGATGAATATCGTCATATCTCCGACAATACTTGAGCTTACTATTGATATTATTGACCAATAGATTCAAACAATTTTGACCAATCCGATAGGTCGCGTATTGGTGACTGCATCACAGCCACACCTCCGACGTATCGAGCACTGAATTTATTGATATCTCACTAGAGATGGCAAGTCATTCGCATATTTAATAACACCCAAGCTCCGACACCTCCGACGCAAGATGAGCCTGAACGACCTCGCACCGGCAAAAACGAAGCTTGCTCGCGAGTCCGCAGCGCGCTCGTTTCTGAAGTTCCTCGAGGAGGAAGACGTCAGTTGGGAGTACCTGGAATTGTCCATGCAGCGTGAGCGTGCCGCGATTGTCCTGGAAACTGTGGTGGACAAGTTCGGCATGCACCTCACTTTCAAGAAGGGTCGTAAGGGCAAGCTGTTAGCTCGAAACTCTGTCGTGCAGTACTACCGACAGGCCAAAAACTGGCTGCTGGACCAGTTTCCACAGCATCGAGCGGACATTGACAAGATGCTGCTCAAGAAGGGACAAACACTGGAACGCTATTGCTTGAAGAGAGAGTCGAGCGCCTTCGTGAACAAGGCTCCTGCGTGCACGAAGAACGCGCTCAAGCAGATGATGGTGTATCTCTATTCGACTGCTGTTATCTCCGCAGACTATCAGGACGCCACGCTGCTGTGCTTACTGCGGTTCCTTTTCGGGCGCCCGTCAGACCTTACGCTGCTTCGCAAGACCAACCTATCCATCGGCGCGGGCGACGTCTTCTTCGTGCGCTTCATGTGGATCAAGACTGCCGAAGAACAGGGACTCTCGCTGTTTCCTGACGACGATTTCACCACGTGTCCACTGTTCGCGATTGCGCTTGCACTGGCGACCCAAGCTTCTCCGACGGCAGCGCTCTTCCTGAACCTCTTGCAAACTCCCAAACCACGCTGACTTCTGCTACGCCTCTCATCGACTTGATCGACCACCCAGGGTCAGCTGCATCGCCACAAGCAACTCGCTCGGATGAAGGGAAGACCACTGACTCTGCCCCGGGCATGTCCACCGCGTCCTGGAGAGAGTCGCGAAGAAGGCTGGTGTGACCGAGCGCCTCACATCGCATTCCTTTCGACGTGGTGGAGCACAGCACGTCAATGGAGCTGGCATGTGCGTGCAGTGGATCTTCGACCGGGGAGCCTGGAACATGACAGCGACAAACAAGGCTTTCGCGTACGTCTTCAACTCACCGGCCGAAGATCAAAAGGTCGCTCGCGTCTTGAGTGGCCGGGATCCGGATCAAGTCGTTCCTCTCTTGTCGCTGAGTGTGTTCGACTCCGACACCCAGACGAAGATTCGAACCGTCGGCTTGGCGCTATTCAACGCGTCCTACGGACTCAAGACAGCGCAGTACAACGTGAAGGGAAGAGTGCTGGATACTCTCATCACATACCTGCTGCGCCACTATCCATCGCTGAAGCAGCTCAAGGTAGGCGGACTTGCTGTCGAGTGTCTTGAAGCGTGTGCCATCGAAAAAGGCCACCCCATCAACGAGCTTCTAGCTTGGTCTTCGCACCTGGCCTGTTACACGAGCACAACTCCCCAAGCCGACAGCACCAAGTCCCAAGACAACACGAGCGATATCACCAAACACCCTATGTTTCTTCACCAAGCCGCCTTGATTGAACAATTAATTCAGATCAACCACAAGCTCGACGCTCGGTTGTCTACGATGGAAGCTAGAGTCTACAACAAGGCGAAGCAGACACCAGACACAAACGAAATAGGTGAGGACACAAGCATTGAGCCACCAGCAAAGCGACGCCGTACAGCAGCAGCAACAAACCTGAAGGATGTCTGGTTCTCATGGTACGCCCGAGAGCCCCGCATATGGAGTTCAACCGATGGCGCCACCAAGCACACGAGGTCCAAGGCCAAGCTGGTCGCGGCCTTCTTGGAGCTGTTTCTCTCCGATGGCTTCATGCTTGACGAGAAGTCACCGCAGTACCGAGACGACCTCCTGGATCTTGGTGCTACCGCTGAGAAGAAACTCCTGTTGTTTCTTGGCAAGCACAAGATCACAGCCCGCGGATCTCAAAACGTCCTCAAGTCCATGCGCAAGCTTCACAAGGCCGGTCATCTCAACGCTCCCATCCAACACTACAAGCAGCTTCAAGCCGCCGGTCGCATTGGTGACCCTGCACCGGTGCATACTACAAACATCCTTGCGTTAATATCCGCTGCATAATTACCCATGCTTTACCTCCGATACGTTCGCGCCATCCATTTCGATCTGTACTTGTCGTGGTGCTTGTTCTGCCGCTCGTCACTTTGCTTTCGAGACTCCATCGCTTACAACACTGCAACCATGCCCACGCCCGGGCCTACGAAGAACGCCGTCAGCTCCGCGAAGGAGCTCAAGACCCTGTTCATCGCTGCTAGCAAGTTGCACAAGATTCATGTGAGTAATGAGACCACCCGTCACCTGAGGCTTACGATGAACACGACGGTCGCCTCCCCAAGCCTTCTGCCCGAAGCGATCGGCGTCATTTCCGTCTCGCTCGCCGAACGGAAGAAACGCAGGGTCAGCCTTAAAGACGTACGTGAGTGGCTCGCACCTTCTGCTTACGAGGATGACGAAGCCTCGGAGCAGAACGCTGACGATAACCGCTAGGACGAACCGGTGCACTACGTCCAGAAGCTGCTCAACTGGAAACGTGAGAAGAGGGTTAAGTATTACCTGCTCGACTGGCAGCCCACTTGGGAGCCAATGGCTCACTTAAACGAGAAGCTTGTCGCTGCCTTCGAGAAAGAACGTCGCCTGCTTGTCCGCAAGACCTTCTTCGAGGACGAGGCTGTGGAGGACAACTCGCTGAACGACACGGAACAATAAGCAGCAATCGAGTAAGGAGCAAACGACAGGTATATTACAAGCTTTAGTATGCGAGTAGTGCATGGGTAACCCCGTAGTGAATACTAAACTTAACCTCCGAATGGAACAGCAAAGTTAACCCCGTCAAAGAGTACGCGAACATGTAATTTGAGTACAGCATCGAACACAATGCTTAACCTCCTTGCGGAACAGCAATGTTAACCTCGACGCAAGCTAGCACACCAGGCACAAATAGCAGAGGCGTCCGCATATCGCACTAACATACATACATACAAATATAAAGTCAACCCGAGACATTGGGCCAGTGGGCGAGCAGGTGACTTGTCTGTTCCGAGAAAGAAAAGAAGAGTGAGGCCGCGTATGTCTCTGCAGCACCCAGAAGCCAACCGTTTCACTAAAACCTTGTTTTTGAGGTTGTAGCTACGTCTGTTGTGCAAGCCAATCGCTAGCTGGTGTATTTACGCGTAAGAACTAATGTAAAAAGGCCAGGCTCAGTGGACCCCGATGTTCGGGTGGCGGCCTCATTTGCCAATGTGCCTCGAAGCACTCACATGTTTCCACGGCTCTCTTCGGCTGAAAAACAGCCTGAATCGGTTTTCGCCGTTTTCTCGGCCCACACGCCGTTTCAGAACCTGTGACGCCGCCTATAAACCTGCTCTAATCTGCCCTCTACCATGCCCTCTGGTCCCAACACATCTTGACTTAGATCACCTAACCGCAAACACCACTTAACACCAAATACACAACCTTTACACTACTTAGGACTGACTCTGCGCGGGTCGGAGCCCGTCGGAGGTCGGAGATTTTTTGCTATGGGCTCCCACCGCTATCGACAAAATGTCACCAAAGTCTTCGTGAAGCTCCACTGATGCCAAAAAGGTGGCCAACATACTGGCAAGGAACTCCATAGATGTAGTACAAAACACAGCTCTCCATGCAGCGTACCTCACGTTCCGACTAGTCTTAATAGGACTGTTATCTACGACCTACCTGTGGTCAGATTAATATTACCAAAGGCGACACAATACAATAACAATAATGAATAATGTACAAAAACATGGCGACAGCACATACTAACATGGATGAGTTATGTTCACAATATCCATCTATTATTGTGTCCTGTTCATCCAACCATTATGTCACTCGACGGTATTAAAAGTAAGACCATGATTGGCATAAAGTAAGACCATGATTGGCTTCAGCTATTAATAGGCGAGATCTGACCAAATCCGCTCTCTTGTGCTATTTTGAACTCTTCAAGATAAAGTTGTCGTTTGATAAAGGACAGAGGTATGACTATATTCGAAGCACGACAAAATAATAGACAAAAATCCCGTCAACTATGGCGAGTGTTTGCTTTCGTCTGCTAGTTTTATAAATGTGTTTTGCCCGGAATGCCGTATTCGGCGCTAATAGCCATGCGACACAATATGGAATCTAGCCCTAATAAATACGAAGGAAACCATCGAAACAAATAATGGTGTGTATCTCTAAATAAGGTTCTAAATTGGCCGATTTACTGTCATACTTGTCATTCTGAGTTCATTTCACAATACATGCAATTCAATAAAAACTGAGTAGGTCGAGACATTTGGAATATCGCTTGTAATGATCAGGCAGAGTAGTCTTCAAAATAGTAGCGATAGCAGTGATAATATCACTGAGTGTGATATAATGTAGATATAGTCGTGCACGTGATTGTACGGGAAACTTAGGCACTATCCTGCGTTTTGTATGTATTCGTAGGAAAACCTTCCGATATTTCGTGCAAAATATAAATTGCAGCTTTAAAATTTTCACTGAGTCTCGAATGATTTGGCATATATACTGTGTGGCTTTGTTTCGTAGCTCCAAAATCCTACGAGAACACAAATCGGGCTATTGGCTGAAATCACACTTGAATTCCTCCACCTCACGTCGCTGCAACCCTTTTATCACCGAAGCAAACAGGAAATATGGAAGGCGGCCATGAGGCAACTACGGGCAACAGCCCTTAGGGACCTCAAAAGGCCGGAGGCGAATGTCCAAGGGATGTATATGCGGCAAATGCTGGACAGCTTCGAATTCATCGAGATAAGAGCACAAGAAACCATTCCGTCACCTCAGGATGAAGAACGAAAACAGAAACCCCACATCGTAAAGTGGTTAGAAAAAATCCAGGGATCTATGAACTAAAGTTTAATTGACACCATTACTACTACGTCGCTGCAGCCCGACTACAATGGACAATGTCAAAGTACATGACCAATGGACGTGCACCTTTGACCACGACGACAACCGACCGTGAAAGGGCCTGCAGACCAGCAAGTGCAAGACCAGCACGGCGTCGACGCCGCGACACCAACCTCACCATCGTGGCCGAGGACGCCATGCCAAGTGGGCGTAAAAGGCTGTAGCACTGCAGTCCATCCAGCGCAAGACCAGCACGGCGTCGACAGCCGCCACCGCGCGGTGACCACGGACCAGTGCCAATCGGCCGTGAGAAGGCTGCGGCACTCCATGCCAGCAATAGCAAGATCGGCATGGTGTCGACAGCCGTGACCACCAGTGATATGATGACAACGGGCATAATAATATTATGCTGTTGCCTGCTGCCATATTATGGCGACGCTAGCATTGTAGCTTTATTATAGTGCCCAAGACGACACCAGCACCGTGGCGGGCACGGCCAAGGAGATGCTGGTGTCGGGAGTAGTTGTGTCGCCGTGCCTGTTGAAATGCATGATGGCGATGGTGAGCACAAGGTAGATATTCGTGATGCATGCGTTTCCGCGAAGACGCAGCGAGCATACAGCGGCAGCCTGTGCGTGATATCGCGCTGTATAAGGACAAAACCTGATAGTGCCCCCTACTCGATCAACCTGCAACAACACTTCGGCTAGTTCGGCAAGCTACATCAGTAACAGCAAACAAACGCTGCAGCCTAGAGTTTCTGCCCCCGCATTAGCAAAAAATTGACGCGATTAAAGCCAATTGAATCTAGAATACATATGTCGGACAGCTGTCCTACGATTTTCCTAGATAATTGATAATAATATAGTAATATATTTCATAGTAGCGTGAAAACGCAGTGATATACCGGCTTCCTCCGCTTGTTGGAGACAACGTCATGTAAGAGCGACCAATCATATATCGCAATTACGGTCTCTCTTCAGCCTCCGCATATAAGACCTGCTACAATCTTATCGATACATTTGACTGGTACCATACTGGTGAAGACCCAGAACCTAAAGACGCGCGCCATTCATTTGGCGATGCATCCTGTCACCCAACGCGCTGCCCCACCTAAGCGGCGAGCCTCCTTCACGGCGCGGGAAAAGCTGGACGCCACCAACGCTCTGGAGGCGACGAAAGACGTCGCTCGCGTAATCAAGGAGCGGTTTCCTGACTTAAGTGCCATTTGCACTCACAACTCCGGACAGGATCAAGGTGTCTGAGTGGGTGAGCATGGCATGGGAAGAGCTGTCCAGTACGACTATTGCAAATGGGTACAAGAAGGCGTTTGGTCATCTGCTGGACGACGCTGATATTGCAGCATCAGATCTGATTGAAAACCTTTCGCGCCAGTGTGCCATCGACGCGGTCATCGGCGAGGTTGATTCAGATGACGACATCGAGGTGAACGAGGTGGACGATGAATAGATGGTTTCATTTTTTTGTGTCAATTGTGTAGTTCTTGTTTTCGGTATAGATACCGGTTACCAGAATCAGCATGTCGTTTCTGAGTGTTGATACAGTGTACCGGTACATGCTGTGTCTCCAATAAGCGAAGGAAGCCGGTATTCGAATATATAACTACTACCGTGGGAGAGTTTCAACCAGCGCTGGGCCTTTGAACGACGCACTCAGTGGGTGCCCCCACCCCCTCTTTGTTTTAGTCATTTCAGAAGCTTCCAGGGCTCACTAGACTCGTCGTACGCCCGTGAACCACTTCGGCTGGATGGAGTGGATAGTCAAGACCAAATTGATCTTCATGTTATGCTAAAATCCTCTTGTGCGGAGGTAAGTCAAGCGTATTGTGGTGTATGGAAATATAACTTTTCATGATCCTGTATTAGGCCAGCCGAAGTTGGACACACGGATACTTCGCTGGTCCGGCTCGGCGATGACGCCACTCAGCAAGCATCTGACTTAGCGAGCAAGGTTATTCGACCCGGCGAGGTTAAATCAGGGCTTGGCGATGGGTCGCTTGGAGATCTGTAACGGCTCCATGTCACTAGATATTTGGATAGGATCGTTTAGGAAAGCAAAGGGAGGAGTCCGAAGGAACTCCTCGAAGACGCATACATATAACTAACAGAGCAGAGTTTTCTGAGTCCAAGACAAGTGTACACATTTCCGGTAAGTCCCTGCACGACCGGAATATGCCTGCCGTCGTTCCCCGAGAGGCATAGCTTGTAGGGGAATCGGCCTGGTAGCGCCAAGCGATCAAGAACGGCCCGGGAAGGCACATACCGCAACGACATTCAGCGAAGATCAAGTCTCGTCGACTCGACGAGTCGGTGAACCTCAGCCGAGGACACCGTAATTCTCTTAGTCGGGCGCACGCTGCGCTCAGTGACCTGTAAAAGCGTTCACGCGCCGACTTCCCTCTTTTGGTGTGAAGTCATAGGGTTTGTGGAATGGGGATCGCTAGCTCAACGAGGCCTCGACGTGATTAAGCTTGGTTGGGCGGTAGCAAAGCCGCAACTGTACCCTGAAAGGCCGAACCGAGAAGGGTTCACGCCCAACGCATGGCTGACATCGCTGACCTGACTCGCCGAATTGTTGTGTTGTTGCGTGGAAGCCGCACTAACGAAGTTTTCTGTCAATTACAACACCACGATATGTATACTATTTTATTGCCGAATGCTAACGCAGTACTATTGTTTCTAGGTACACGATCCTTGAGCCGACTTCCGTGGAAATGCGGTGGGGTTGGTGGTATTGGATATCGCTGGAGAGCTCCCAGACCGGTTCGTGCTCATGTTGGATGGTTGAAGCCATGCGGGTTACACTATATCGCAACATACATATGCTACACGATTGGCGGTGTCGCGAAGTACACTCTCTTGAGCATGGCTCCTATCATCCACGACCCCGACGATGACCTTCCCACCCACAACAACCGCGCCTTATTGACTAGTGTGTCCGAGCGGTTCTGTAAAACGCTAAGTGGCTGCGTTTACTTGGTTGGTGACAACAGTTCTATAAACAGGCGTCTGGCTACAATCATGCATCACCCGCTGATCGGTTGCGCGAGTAACAGGCTGAACTTAGCAGCAAAGCGTTACCTCGAGCAGCACGAATGTGATTTAGATGTCGTGGAAGCTCTCACGCTGAAGATCCGGACTCTGAAACAGCCTGCGAAAACGCCGGTAGTATTTATACTACTCATATGTGTCCTTAGGTACTGCAATTTCGCCGTATTATTTCATACTAATTTGTTTTATTCTGCTCGTTGTATCAGATTCAAGACGCCCCTGCGACAGATTATCCGCCTGGATACTCAATGGGGCTCCTCGTTTCCCATGCTGCATTGCTATCATAAGCTGACCAAGTTCCTGGTCACGAATGACGATGGATGACATCATGAACTTTTTCCAGTCCTCTCCAGCACACAACAGGCGCCTGAAGATTCTCTATGCAGATTTGAAAGACATTGAGTCTATGCCGAAGGCTTTACAAGCCAGGCCGCTGACAACTGTGGCGAGGTCGACGAACCTTTTTCGCCCAGAGGTGTATAGCGCAGCCCAGACGACTCTGAGTTTTGTGGACCCAGAGAAGACTGAGAGTCAACAATGCGTGCGAGAATAGTGGTTTACGAAACCGAGTGTGATTTGACGGGCTGATTGCAGCCCACCAGCCTTTGCTGCTTAGAAGAGGTTAGCTAAATTGCTGATACTCACTCATACTGACTGATTTCCTGTATGCCATTTTGTAGGCCCGCGCGCTGCCATCGTCCACAGGCCTGATTTTGAATCGAGCTGTGTCCGTGCCTTGAAAGATAGTGGCGCCCGAAGAAGTACCGTGGAAAAAGCGGGCACAGCGGCATTTCGTTTGTGGATCGGGTGCTGCTGGCGATGAGGAGGAAGATGTTTCGGGGAGCTCCTGGTCCAGCGACTGGAGAAACGTCGCCGGCTTGAAGCGCGGAAGCCTCACTACGACCTAATCGGCAACATTACGCCGACCTCCATCAAGGTAGAGCACTGTTTTTAGCGTGGCTCGCACTACGTTTGATCAGGAGGGCAATCAGCCGGCGACGCTAGAGATTATTATCCTCTTTCTGCGCGAGAACAACAGTTTTTGGGACAGCCGATCGCGTCAGTTAAATAGTTGTAACGGATTGCTATTAATTCATGTTGAAGTTGCAACGACATTATTTATTTAGTGGCGCTTATGCGTGTCACTATTTATGCTGGCGGTGCAGTGCCCTTCTCACATTATTTATGAAGTGTATCGATTAATAGCTCAAATAAATATAAATGCCATAATCGGCGCCCTGGTCACAGCTTCCCAAGTACTTACAGGACATAATTGAAAAATATTGCGACAACGACAAAGGTGCAGATTAGAGACCAGTGGCCGCCAACAACAAAAACTTGGGAGCTCAGTGGGTGGCGCCTCACCAAGCCTGACGCTGCAGCCGTCCGCCACACGACTATACGCCGTCAAACTAGTTCTCGCTCTCATGCTGTCTCGCATAAACTCATCTACAGTACAAAAGCGATAGTTATCATACCGACGCAACCCAAAATGTATGGGTATTTTGCACAACAGGGTATCATCGATGAACATCCTGCGCCAATCTTGATCGATAGTGGAGCATATTCCAACTCCGTGTCGGCGCAGATGGCGAAAGCGCTTAATTTGACGTCCACGAATACGCCAAACCGTTAAAGCTTTGTTTTGGTGGCCTTTTGAGTACAATATTTGCGGGAAACACTCGCGAATTCGAACTGGGGGAACTTTTCCGACGGACCCGAAGTTAATTGAACGGGCCTTCTGTAATCTTCATTACACGGCCCAGCTATCTTGGGTAGATGAAGATAAGCTACGGTACACGACAAGTGGTCGTGACCCGAGGAAAGTGCATTGATATTATGGGATTTTAGTATTAAGTCACTCAATGTTATGAAATGATAGGCTTGTATTGTTGCTGTTGGGGTCACTCGCCGTGAAAAACAACAATAACGGGATGGTAAACGAGCTTGCTGAGAGTTCACGTGAAATCTGGCATTCGTACTTAAAACGCACGCACGATGATGATTACCATGGTAACTTCAACACGGAGTTGTTTGAGAGGTGGATCGAAAATCTGCGTGCGCAGTTGGCGGCTGACTATCACCCTTGCAACATTCATATGGACAGTGCCAGATATCACAAGAATCAAATGAACCCAGCACCAAACACCAAGACATTCAAGGTTGACATCCAGACGTGGATAGAGTAAAATGGAAAGTGTAGTGTGTGTGTGTGTGTTGTTTTCAGGGAAAGGTTACCAATTTTGTTGTAAATGTGTTACCCAGAAATTTGGTACTACCTCCGTTCCGAAAGATAATGTTCACTTGAATAACAATGTGTTCCACATAATTTTCTTTGCGCTCCTATTGGCCAACATGTACAAGTCTAATGTGCTGTCTCGTGGCCATTAATTCCGGAGCAGCGTTGGCGCCAAACGTCCGGCCACCACCGCCACCCCACTTCACTCGATTACAACTGAATCTGCTCTCAAATCGATAAGCCAACACGCCAAGGACTTCTCGCTGTCGACGAAGCAGGAAGTGGTGCTTTATCTCTCAGATTTGGTCACCTGCGGAAAGTTTCCGCAGGCATCGCCGCGGTCGTCGCCTCAACTTGCATGTGGGGTTGATATTTCTCCGATTGAAAAAAGGTTTCCCTCATTAACAGAGTAGTGCTTAATAAAGCGATCCATCCATGATTTCTGGCCACTGGACGCGGAGTAGTTTTTTTTTTAAACTCAGGAATATTCCAGCAATAGAACAGCAGATGGCCAGAACTGCACTTGCCGTCCTCGCTCAGGATATCAAAGTACTCGATAACCCGGCCGTTGTACGGTTTCATTTTACAACTCGGGCCGGGTCCCTTTCCTTTCTTCCGCTCCCGATCTGAGCCAACAATGTTGTTCAAGTCGTCGTAATACAACTTTTGCTATCCACGGAGTGTCGACTACTTCACCCCGAACTGTCGTGCAGCCTCATAGCTGTCCCATTCAGGGTACTCTTTCCACACCTTCAGCAGCTTAAGTATTTCCTTTTCCGATCGATTGGCGCACACGCGCTTCGCAAAACGAAAGTGATCTGGTAAGGAGGCGCTCTCTGTACCACTCATGTTGCGAATCCGATTTACTCAGGGTCAAACTCAGAAGCCAATCTGAGTTAGCTCGCGCGAGTTAATGTGAATCACTCCCAGACGCACGATAATTCGCGCGAGTTAGTGTTAATCATTCCCAGACGCAGGATAACTCGCACGTGTTAGTGTGAATCATTCCCAGACGCAGGATAACTCGCGCGAGTTAGTGTGAATCTACCTCAGTTTCAAGTTAACTCGCGCGAGTTAGTGTGAATCTACCTCAGTTTCAAGTTAACTCGCGCGAGTTAGTGTGAAACGATCAGAATTTTATGGACGTATGTGTAGTATGAATTCGCGTACCAATCTACTAAAATACATTCTTGTTCTCTTCAGGCGCGGGATCAGTGATCGTGCCTACTGATACATGAGCGTGATAATGTTTTATCCGCTCTGTAATAGTCCCCTCACGGTGACGTGCACAGAGCTGTTTAAGAAGATCAGAACCAAACTTGCGCTTAACCCCACGGCATCGCAAGAAGGCCTGCAAGCTGACCTCAACCTTGGTACCCGTTTTCATGACGTAGTCAGCATAATCTGGGGCTGTTGGGTCCAAGTGAAATCCTTGAGGAAGGAAAAGTTTCATAAACGCCACAATTTGCTTTAACTGCGACTTGTACTGCCTGTCAGTGAAGAGGTCCCAGATGAGAGGTGACCTTGTGTACCACTTGAACCAATTGACTGCTGCAGATTTGGATGCAGACCGCAGTCTGCCTTTTGAAGTAGCCTTCTTTGGCTTTTCCTCTGTTGGCGATGAGTCTTGCACAGATGGAGCGTTGCCTCGACATCAAGGATAGCGACTTCATGCGGCGACTCTGTTCCCGTACAGCTATTCGCAGCCTGAGCTGACGATTATCCTCAATCGGCTGCGCGATTACAATGTTCTGGTGATTGATAAGCTGCATTTCTCTTGTGAACGGTTTTTCATCGAGTTCAGGGGCAGCAACACTGGCGCAACGTTTTAATTTCACTCTCCACGTCAGGATATCTGGTATTTCGACTTCCAGTGAGAACAGACATGTACGCATCCGTGATTCGTACGGACTCGTCGGATACCTGCCGTTCGCCTCCGGGAAGTTTTGGATGAGCGTCACTGTAAATAATTCGATAACATGTTTGTCCAGGTTCAGTGACCTATATTGATATCCGGTGCTAGTCATAAAAAGCCGACGGCATAGCTGCCGAATTTTGGCTCTCATACCAGAATCAAACACCTCAAGGGATGGAATTGCCTGAAGCTCGTCGGATTTCCAGTTGCTAAGAACCTTTGACACTCTTGTCTTCGGTGGTAGTATTGAACACATAAGCAAACGCTGTGTTGGCAGCAGTCATACCCCAGTTTCCTCGATCGAAGATCCACTGGGCGCTCAAAGTCGAGTCGCCATTAGCGTGCTGAGCTCCGCCGCGTCGAAATGAGTGGGACGATAAATTTGCCGTGATTTCTGCTTTGGCCTGCTGATCTACCGCTCCTTTCAAGACCCGATTAACGTAGCCCTGTAGCTTGAGCGGTGTAGCGCCACGCCGACTCGTGGAAGGTGTGGTTTCCGACTCCACAGTCTCGGCATCATCTCCACCCTGTAACAAAATGTCAGCAAGTGGGGTCTCGCTTGGTTGAACTGCCGAATCATCACTGGCTGATAACAAAGCAAGGTAATGCACGGGGGATATAGAAAAGTCTGCACGGCCAATGCCATGGCGACGGCATAAATCGGGCAGGTAATGAACGAGTCCTTGTCTGGGTAAAGTGATAGTCCTTGCTCTTCCGATGTCTTCGCTCGAATCAGACGAATAAAGAGCACGCCATCCTCTGACAATGACAGGTTACACTTAGGAATAAACGTAAGCTCTGACGCCCTTCCAAAAGCGTACCGCATGACCACCAATAGGGCTGCATCTTGGTACTTGTTTTCCCCAATCGCATCATAGTAGATCCCGTCCGCTAGCGAGCGGAGATCACTCTTGGTACATGCTGGAGCCTTTTCCACCATTCCTCCATGCTGACGTAAAAGACAGTGACACTCTAAAATTATTCCCATCTTGAGTAGTTGCTGCTCGATGGCACTACGGTGCTGGGGGTAGCGCTCAAGCAGCCAGTGTTACAGTAGCTCATAACCGTGTTCCTCTTTCGTGGCGAGCCGCCCTTCCCGTTCGATAATGCGAGGAACATGGCAAATCGGTCCATCAGCTTTACAAAAGCGACGCCACGACTATCTGCCATAATAGAGGCTCGAACAAACTCACTCGTCACATTTTCCTTGGCAAGAAATTGCTCGAAGGTGCTGATTGCCGTTGCGAGCGCCTGCTTTGTCTTCTTGGGAGCGAGGTCTTGGAGGCTCACGTTCTGCTTCTGTCGTGTTTCTTAGGTCTCGCGGCAACTCGGCTACTGGCTACTGACTCGATGTTACTCGAGATCGCGAATGATAAGATTTTGTATGGGAACCGTCGGCTACCGACTCGAAATTGTGCAATTGCGTGAGTAACTAGATTCTAGTGTCGGGGTGATGAATATTTGGTTGGGCCTGCCGACATGATGCGTCGGCAGAGGAATCACTCTACCCTTAATGATTATACTGGTTAAAAATGGCAGCATAAGGCTGGGCCATTGGAGGAAAACCTTTGGGAATACGCGTCTGGAAGCGTTCGCTAACTATGAGAATGCTCTGTTGGAGCTGAGAGATCGTCATCCAGATCATTCAGGGCATGCAGAGCAGAGATATCTCGGTGGAGCCGTCGGCCTCGTAACAAGCGAAGATGACGAAGAACTTCTCTGAGGCGCGGCTCCACTCATACAGGATGAGTCCAATGAGCTGGCATTTCAGAGGTGCTGTAACGTTCCGCAATTATTTGAAGCTTCCCATTGCTAGGATGAGAGGCTAGCCACAAGTTGAGTTCAAATTTGAGTTGCTTGATCAAAAGTAACGACATACACTATAGTAAATATCAGCCCGCAGTGTTTAGAAGGTTATTTTTTTGAATATCCAGTACAACATCAGTACAGTTGCAGAGCTGACTGTCAAGCTTAGTTGAATATGAAGCCAGTCTCTGCTCTCGAAGCATTTTCGCGTCTTCGTAGTCAAGATTATCCAGGCGCACATGCTGCGTGGGGTGGGCGTACCCGATGCGACGGGACTGTTTCCTAACAGTGACACAGCGACAACAGAAATCCACCGGCATGGTCTCGCCAACGTCGTCGCGGAACGGCCGGAAATAGATTCCAGCGACTGGAGCAGGCGTGTAAGTGGCCTGACGTGGGACGAGGTGCGAGAGTCATGGTAGATTGATGGGGGGGGGGGGGGGGGGGGGGGGGGGGGGGGGGGGGGGGTGGGGGGGGCGG
>JAGDFM010000005.1:0-147758 GCA_019155715.1 Phytophthora pseudosyringae
GCCTTGTAGCCAGCCGACATGTGTTTTTCTAGTTTATCGATAGAGACCTTGTACTGCTTAGCTACGAGTTTCCGATTTTTAGGCTGGGAAATGTTGCTAATATATACCATCTTACCGGTTCTACCGCAAACCTTGACTCGGTAGCTGCTCCCCCATTTAATAGCCCGAATATTTAATTTACTTAATCCCTCAAGTTCGTAGGCAAACATACTTACTATATATTATCGCTTATATTTTCCCCTCGTGGAGTCGTCTTTATAGTTATACTTTTTTTTTTTTTCGCTCAGGATCGTCTTTATATGTTAAACCTCTCGAAAAAAATCTGAAACTAATTAATTCAGAGATACCTGGTCAAACCCTTGTCGAGACTTTGGAGCCAATGATAATAATTTTTTTATCGGTGACAACTCACCACTCTTAACCCTTTGTAGAACGCTAGTACCACGTGTGTCGACTTTCTATTTTCGAAAACAAATTAATTAATTAGCTAAGTTCGGGTTCGTCGGTAAGTTCGGCTTCGCTTTGCTTAAGTTCGCTTTCTTTCCTTACCGCGTACAACTTTCGCTTTTGAGCATTAATTTGATCGCGGTGCTTCTCATCGTACTCTCGCTGCTTAGCGATACGTGTTTCTCTCGTTTTGAGACAGTAGCGCTTTTGAGCGGATTTGATACGCTCCTTGTTAAGTTGATATATATCGGATGAGTACGCCATCTTTATATACTACAAACTTTATATTATCAGGATAAAAAAAATTGGAGATAGCGAATTGAATGGATAATAATAGTTAAAACTTGCGCACACTAAATTGTATTTCTTTTCTGATCTGTTAATAGTATCCTGCAACCCTCGACCAGCGCAGGCACCTTGTCGCATGCTGCTTCCTGGTTCCGGAATACTAAGGTGTACGCATCCAACGCTCCTGCAACAAAGAGCGCAAACAAGATTCACCAATACGACCCAAACGTCATTGGAGAGCCTCATTGGAGGCCACAGCTGGCTGATCATCTGACAGCATGGAGTAGATCTTCTCTGCAATCATCTTCACTGATTCTCGCGTAGGGATGTCGTCCACGATAGTAATCGTTGCATCAGATCGCTCGATTCTGTCATCCAGACTTCTGGAGAAGTACCATTCCTTGAAATTCGTGACAATGCTGTCAATCCTTCGATATCTGCGAGTACTTCGCACCCTACATAAGCCTGCGCGAGGCCCTGCTGAAAATCATCTCGTTTCGCCTCGACGATGCACACACGTGTACTGCCGCGTTCAATCACAAATTCAAAACACCCGTCTCCATGTACTCGTTTCCCGACAACTGTTTCTTCGGCGAGAATCCGGACTTCTCCATCAAAATGTCCACAAACGCAGGCAAGTACTGGAACAATGAAGTGAAGTCTTTTTGCTTCTTTCCCCGTCACGATTTCTCCAAACGCTTTGGTCAGGAGAAGGAGGTACGCATGGAGCACATCAATTTTGTCATTTTTGATAACTTTCGATGGCTGCTCATAGCGACGCGCTCTCATTATTTTATCGACATCGTTGAGCGACACGTAAGAGTACCCTGTGGACGACTCACCAGCAGAGTTGACCTTCGCTCTTTTGTTCCGATCGAGGTATTCGTTCAGTTCTTGCCATCTCTTCTTGCGAGCGGGATGGGGTTCACGAAGAGCGGCGGCAGCTATTGATAGGCGTTGACCAGGGACCACCACCAGCACGTGGACCACGTCCTCTCCGAGCCGCCAAAATATGTCCGGCTTGTTCAGCTTCCACGACACGCGCATCTTCACATACGAAGTGACATCTCCACTCTGAAGCACCGCGTCCAGAGTATCGTCATCTTTCAGCCACGCGCGGTCCTTCTTCGCCAGGAAGAGCTGCAGCTTGTCCGCATCGATATCCTTCAAGTCGTTCGCCTTCTCTGCCTTGATCTCCTTCTTCAAGTCCCCCACCGACTGACTCTCGTCGATGTCCACTGGGAACACGCTCCCCGCCGCACCCACGATAGCACAGAAGAGCTTCACCATCTTTCCTCGAGGCGGCAGATTAAGGAGAAAATTTTCAATCGTACTTAAGAAGGGGGAAAAGGTGTGATGAACCCTAAAGTTACCTTTTGTAAAATAAAGCTAAGAAAAAAAAACCACTGCGTAAGGTGCTGCTCTTCACTACTTTTGTGGGCACATTATCGAGAATCTCCGCTGGTGAATCCTCAATCTGGCAGATCGTCTCGATGTTGGAGTTCTCTGGGCTAATAACCATCTCGATAACTGCGTCGTCTGTGTATGTAAAGTGTATATCGTCTTCTCCAGCACGGTTCAAGATGTCCTCTATCGAAAGCTCGCCCAATAGGTCAAGCGCCTTAACCACTTCCTCAATGTCGGCAACAGACTCGCTCACCGAGCGCTGAACCTGTGGTGATAAACACGTGCTGACGTAGAGTAGTCGCACAAAAATCCAAATTCCTCCAGCAATTCGCAATCGTGTCGGTAGAAACTTCACCTCGCGCTATTGTGATCTGCTTCATTGCTGTCAGAATGTCTACCTTAAACTAATGTTTACTAGAATTTGTTGGTCTGCAGCTCACGAGCCGCCGAAAGTGCACCTTGAACCATGCTATAATTAATTCCTGCACCCCATATTAATACTGTGCTTTGAATGGTGTGATGTGTTTTGTGTAGACCACACCATATCTCCGTCAAATGATATTCTCCTTCAAATGATGTGTCTTTGGACGCCCGTGACAATCATTTTTGGGTGTTGTGTCTGTATTTTGTGTCTATCGTCAATCTGCGTGATGGCGCAGATTGACGGTGGACACGTTTTATTCAAAGGATTTGTTAGGCATTTTTCAGACGATCCTCTCAGCAGTGATATCCCAGCAAGTACGGCGTGCGGGAAATTAGGCTACTCACCCGTTCATGTGGTCGGCGATAGTGAGATGATCCATACGACAGCATCGCTCTAGACATCCACCAAAGGCGGCGCATCTGAAGCCAATCTATTGGACATGCAGAAGGCTGATCGCGAAGGTTCTGGTGGCATCGTGGCATCACCACCCCCGAGAGTTCAACAAGATGGCCGACTGGCTCGCGAACCAGGCCATGGACTCGAAAAGGAGTACACAGGTGTGTTTAGAACAAGAGAGTTCAACTGCGGGGCAATGAATACATTTGAAGGAATTGGCTGGAGGAGATGTAGGTTACTGGATATTAGAATATGGAATAGCTTACCCGGCAGGGGGGGCAAATGTCGGTCTTTAGGGACCGGCAGAGGTGAACGGGCAAGCAGATGGTTGACCAGCAACTTGACGCTGGCGGGATCCTCAGCTGGCAGCTGATAAAGAGGCAGCCCCAGAACGGACATAGGAAGTCGTTAGAATTAGAGCACAGTGAAATGACGTCAATGTACCTCACTGAGAAGAAGAAGATATCCCAGCTAATGATACCCTCTCAATATGGTGAATACAGCTATTATTACTATTTAAAGTTGGTTACTGTAGGCTGTGACCATTCTGTCCAGGGCCCCGAAAATTGTCAGCAGTGAGATCTGCTGGCACTTGTACCCTCGCGTCCTGCCGAGCTCTTACCTAAAAACATTCTGCGTCGTACGAAGTCCAGTCAGGGTTGTTGATGGTACACCCATCAACATTGAATCAGCCCTGATGAGCAACTTTGCCATCCATTGGAGGCGTTCCTGGAGCTCCTCGACGCTTAGGTCTTCAGCACCCTGGCCGTTTAATCGGTCGTCATCACCTTCACCCTGTTTTCCAGAAGCATCTTCTTCGTGCCAGCCTAGCACTGCAAGGGATATAGGATCCGCTCACAAGTTTCTTGTGACTACCACCTGTACCAAGGAATAGGTACACCTTCCAATAGTGGTTACTCTAGATTGTGATATATTGGGCGCTATCACTACCGAGAGGATCGTCTGTATGTAGTTACTACTTCGAAGTAACTAACTTTTGGTTAGTAGAGGCGCTGCAAGTATAACATGCCAATCCCGCACAATTTCTTTGCATTGTGGGCGGCCGGGTTACAGGCTGTAACCCGGCCGTAACTTACAGCACGAATAGTACTGTATTCGTCGAATACTTACTATCCGATAGTCTATCGCCTCCCATGGCTTTGACACTCGACCTTCCCGCTGTCCGACTCTGACGGTCAATGGGGCCAGGCCGACTTCATTCCCATTTTCTCCACCATGGCGACGCGTCGAGCTTCACGGATTTCCGCAAGACAACTACTGATCGCTGCTGCTGTCGCAGTGGCAGCGTGCAGCTCCGTCACGTTGGCCGCGAAATGCTACCCGAAGGCACCTGGGCCTTCCACCACGACGGCCCCGGACGTTATCGGATTTGACTACCCCGACAACGAAACGCCGACGGTGACGGACTCTCCGAACCAGCAAACAACGGACGCCCCAACGCAGCTGACAACGGAGGCCCCGGACCCCCCCCCGAGGTGACGAGCCCTGCCCAAATTACAGGGTCCAGTAGCGGTGGCACCACCGGTTCACTCCCGACTCAAGGTTCAACAGAGGGCTCTAGCGGCACCACGACGGGTTCTCTTCCGGAGCAAGGATCGAGCGAGGGGTCTACCGGTGTTGCAACTGGCTCACTTCCTACGCAGGCGTCCACAGAGGGATCAAGTGCCAAGACCCCGTCGACATCCGGGAACTCGACCGGCGAGCATGCCACCTTCGGCGACATCACCTCAGGAAGTGGCAAGTGCGTCGTTGGCAAGCCCAACGCGTACATCTCGGCTGCGGACGTCTCGTGGGTGTGGAAGCAACGCATGAGTAAGTACGTCTCGCCGTTCAAGAACTACATCTTCGACCAGCTTGTGACCAACAAGGGGAAGCTGAGCTACTGCGTCCGTTGGGACAGTACCAACAAGCTGTCAAAGCAAAAGGCGTCCCAGTTCGAGGCCATGTTGAATCGCCAATTCAAGGCTTGGAACGAGTGGCTGATTGGCTACGGATGCTGGCCGTTTGAGGTGATCGACGTGAAGATTGTCGGGTGGGCGACGCGCGATGCCTCGCTTTTCGGCTGGACCGACGACTCGCTGGGTACGATTTACACGACCGAAAAGGACTCGGACGGAGTTCCGCAGTGCCCGGACACCTGCTATAAGCACAAGGACTTCGCAGCTAGCGCCGACACGAGCTCTTGTAAGGGAGAGCCGTTCGATATGTCGCTGTGGCCTACGTTGGGCCAGGGTGGTGGCGCCGGTGGGGACTGGGGTCAGCGTGTCGACGAGGCGAACATGCTGGCGTCCTTGGATCAGGAGCAACTGACGATCGTGTCGCACGAAATAGGCCACGGCTTTGGTCTTCCTGACTTCTACAAACCCACCGATCAGCCCAACGCGGACTTCCTGGTCTGCATCATGATGGCCGGTTCCTCACCGACGATTACCCCCAGCGATGGCTGGATGCTGCGCAGTGTCCTGGAGAACGTTAAATCCCGTTACAACTTCTAAGTGTCGAGTTTGCTAGTACATTGGTCTTAGGTCAGTTTTGAGCCAGCCATTGGCAGCTGAGTTTTTGGGCAACATGGATGTAAAGCAAAATGCAAGTTGCGTCGAAATGCCCAAATGTTTTGTGGTACCTATGAATGTGATTCACAACAAATGCTCAATGTACCTTTGGTCCAGTTCTCACAAAGGCTCGAGTGGGTTTTAAGGCTGAAGTCGCAGGTGGATACTTCAGTAGCAGTAAGGTGCTTGTAACTTATCCTTGGGTCGGCAGCCTAAAGATTTCCAGTACAAGCTGCAAGCGGAAGTCATTGGGATCGGCTACAGAAGTTACAAACACCTTGTTGCTCTGTGGCGACCGAACTCCCTTCATAGCTATTGTAACTCTCTCTCTCTCTCTCTCTCTCTGCTTTGACGCTCCCTCCGCGCCATTTCATGCCGGGCAGCTGGCAATAGTTTCTAA
The DNA here is from genome assembly GCA_019155715.1 of Phytophthora pseudosyringae. NCBI lineage: Eukaryota > Oomycota > Peronosporomycetes > Peronosporales > Peronosporaceae > Phytophthora > Phytophthora pseudosyringae. Next base: position 5,936 of record JAGDFM010000005.1, read on the forward strand.
GCCGCCAAGGTGACTGTCCATATTTTCGCGTCATAACACACCCACGTGTCCAAAACACAGCACAGCGCCAGCAGACAAGAATATCGATACGAACGCGATGGCTGGGATCATGTTTACCTCAAATCACTCACCAGCTAGTAGTCTAAAACTTGTACTGTAGTTGCTGTAGTGGTGTCATACTTCGTGGCCTCTGCCTCCCCTTTAGGAGACTGAACTCCTCCAAAGAGATGCGAATCGAGCGGCGACCGCAGTGGTGGCTGATCGGCTGGCTAGCAGACTGACAAGACCCCCTTCAATTCACCCCTCGATGTAGCGGGACACTGCCATTGTGATGCTGTCGTACGACATGAAGATGACACCCTGGCCCGGAATTACGCGACCTAGCCGCGGCACCACACCAGCGTAAAAAGATCCCACGCCTTCATGCAGCAGCATCTGACGGAAGCAGTCGACCGTGCTCTTGTATTTATGCGCGTGCAGTCCCTGCATGCGCGTCTTCACCACGTCAAACGCTGTTTTGCACACGCAGAACCGTAATGGATTAGCAACTCTTCCAAGCAACGAATCCACACAGGATCGCCAGCACGTACGATTGTTGCCGAACACGCTGAAGATACCGGCCGTCATGCCTCCGACAAGACTCAGCGACGCACGCTGGCTGCCAGTCATGTTCTGGGCATCGCTGATGATGCCGTGGCGCTCCAGAAACTCGGGGCTCACACGCTTCTGAAACTCGCTGAACCACATGAAGCGCAGGCCTTGGTTCGTCGACTACGATCCAAACCACAGCAACCGTTAGCCGCTTAGACCTCTAGGGCCCCCTCATCGCTGCTGCCATGCAGCGTACCTGCTTCAGGATCGTGGCCCAAAGCCCTTGATAAATACCGCGAACGCCCTCCTTCGCGAGGATCATCTTCGTTCCTTCCCACACGCCGGCGTTGGCACCGATCAACTTGGTCTTCAGCGTCTCAATCTGCAGAGCCGCACAACAACAGCTCAGCACCCCCGAACGTCCCTTCCTCTTCCACACCATATCTCCAAGTGACATACCGGTGTCGTGGTGAGTGTGGCCTCGATGGCGCCGGCCGTCATGCCCGCCGCGAGGTTGCCCATGGCCGACGTCTTGCCGTTCTCGTCCGCCAGCCTCTGTTTGATAAAGTCGAAGGCTCCGAAGCGGATGCCGGCCTTGGGGATGGAGCCTACGAGCACGGGCGCCAGTCCGCGGTAGAGTGACCCGACGCCGTCCGTCTGCACGTGGTAGCGGAAGCCGCCGACCATTCCTGTGTACTGGGCGCGCATGGTGCCCAGCTGCAGGTTGGTTTTGATCATCTCCATGGGCCAAATCGTGAGCGTCTCAATGCCGCCGGCGATGGCGCCCGCCGTCGTGGCCACCATGGGGTTCTTGGACTTGGTCGTCATTGCAACGGTTTGGAAATGCCGTGTTGGACGTGGCGCTCCTTCCTTCAGTTCTGAAGTTTGGCGGTGGGATAGCCACAAGAATTTGCAGACTGGGTACAATACACTGGGTATAATACACTGTGCTGCAACCGGTACAGTACAGCATCTGGCGTGAATTGCACAAACAGCCGCGGTAGAATACGATATGTGCATGCCGCCGAAGGACAGTGCACGTACCGTATTATACGTGTGTGTGAAGGGGCGAGCCGTGGTGGCCAATAGTGCTACATACTGCATGTACGCATGACACGTCCTTGAAGTTTTGCGCTTTAGCAATGATGTCATTTGCTTTCCGGTGGTCTTCAAACCCTTTCTACCTCACGTGCGATTCCAAGCTGACAAGGGCGCTCTGCAGCCGCTGGACGCCCATGCGAATCTCGTCTTCGTCGTAGAAGGCGAATGATAGGCGCGCGCAACGCGTCATGGCCGCACTAACGAGCACGCCGCCGTCGCCGTCGCCGTACAGGTTTGCGAGCGAGCACCGCGTTCCGGGCGTGAAGGCGACGCCATAACGAGCCACTGCCTCCTTCAGCAGCACGTCGGTGTGCACGCCGTCCGGCAGCTCGAGCCACACAAAGTATCCGCCGGACGGTTCGGTAAACGCGACGTCAGGACAGTGCGTGCGCAACGCATCGCACATGGCGGCCTTGCGGGCTCGGAACACACGCTTCAAAAGGTCGATGTGAGGCAACAACAGGTCCTGCTCCAGCACTAATTGTACGGATGAAAGCCATCAAGTAGGACACGCAACACCAGCGAGAAAGTTAGTGAAAGACTGAGCAGGATGAAAGATCACCGCAGTCAGCAGGACGCTTACCCGTGTGAACGAGCGCCGCAGTGACGGGATTCTGGCCGCCTCCGCTACGAAGCGCACCGATGGTAGACAGTGCTTCGATTGTCTTAGTGCTGCTCTGAGCCCAGCCTGCACAAGGTAGTGTTGCGTTGGTAAGTTACCCAAAGTGACGTCAAGCAAAAGCAACGTAAAGTACACCTTGGCACCTTACCTAAACGCAGTCCCGGAGCAAGGATTTTCGAGAAGCTTCCGAGCGAGACAACCAAGCCGGAGTCGTCGTATGATGCGAGCGATGGCAGTGCGCCTCCGTCCAGGTGAAGCAGGTTGTACGGCTCATCTGAAATGATACGAAATCCGTACTTCTGGGCAAGACCAACAAGGCGTTTGCAGCGGTCGGACGACATCACTGCTCCCGTTGGGTTATGGAAGAACGGAATCGTATACAAGAACGCCGGAACATCGCCTGCAGCCAGCTTGGCTTCCAACACGTCCAACTGAGAACACTGCGTTAGTCAACTGCCCCCTGCACCAACCTCACTCAACCGAACAGCACGTACGTCGATCCCGTCCTTCCCCGCGGGAATACCCTTCAAATCTAGTCGGAGCTCACGAAAAATGTCGTGTGCCAAAAAGTAGGTGGGCTCCTCCACGAACACGCGCTTGGTGGTCTTGGAGAAAACCATGGCGGCGTGCGAGATGGCTTGCGAGTTGCCAGCAGTGACCATCAGCGTTTCCGGGTCAACAGTCTCAACAGCATTGGCTCCTGTTCATCAGCATGGTCAGAGCTCGGGGCCTCATTGTCACCATTTCCGCGATCCGTTTACCTACCTGCCACGAGTTTGGCGATCTCCTCTCGGAATCCAACGAACCCTTTCGCAGCCCCGTACTGTAGCATAGCGAGGTCCTGCGTAGACTTGAACCGGTCAGCGGCAGCATCGCGGAACATCCCCAGGGGCAGCAGCGACGCGGAAGGCTGGCCGATGCCGAAGTTGATGATGCTGCTGGTAGTGTGCGTTTGAGCGTAAGGCGACGACTGCACCGTCCTCACGGGGGTGAGGCCCGAGCCGGAGTGCAGATCGCGATAGACCCCAATCGCGTGCCCTGCATTGGCGAGACGTCGTACCGAGTGCGCATGGCGGGTGCCCCAGCGGCGGAACTGCACCATCTTCGAATTGATACCTTGAGTAATGGCGATCGGGGTTGGGATTGTGCGATTTGTGATGGATTGTGGCGGTAGAGCTTTACTTCAACTTGGAGCGCAGGGCTTCCTGGCGCCATTGCCAAGGCAATGCCAACACGATAAATGCTTATAGGATGGTCGGACACTGAGTATTACTTGTGACTGGAGGTATACCCGGCTTGTCGATCGCGCGCGGTTGAGCGATACTAATACCTCCACCTACTTAACTGCGGGCCTCGCAATACTGCACCACGCCTAAATACGCTATTAACTTGTTTTGCTTTGCCACGCCAAGCTCGTGTCTCCCCGACGAAAAGATATGGTAAAGTGCTCGGCTATGAGACAACCACAGGTACGAGAACACTCGTAGTCGCTTAATGGACTGCACTTGAGGAGTGGACTACATGCACGAAAGCGGTACAAAGCGAAGGTGAAAACGCATCACAGCGTCCACGAAGGGTATCATAAATGGCCGTCTCACCGGACACCCCACACGATGCGCAGCCCGAACTCGAGCAGCAGGCATCGAGCTCTCAATGGGCTCCAGGGCCCCGTAGCAGGCCTCGTAGAGCGTACGCACGTCATTCCTCAAAAGGTGGGAGACGCCTCCTTTTGACCGGGCCTACCTCATTCTATACCAATCCTTATTGACTTGAATACAGTATGGTGCAGAGTTTGAACCGGCCGGACCCACCTCATTTTGGCCGTATCCACCTCATTATGGCGGACCACCTCATTCAATACTTCAAAGGCAGTCCTTATTGACTTGGATATGTAAGAAATGTGAAGTTAGACGGAAGAAGTCGTGGAATGAGGTTTTGGAATGAAAACATTATTGTACCCTAACCCGTAACCGAAGCGAACCGCGGTTACTTTAACCGAGCCAGGGTTTTCGTAGAAGTAACTGGAAAGTGGCGACTAAGTAAACGCCTTTCAACCAGCCAATTCACAGCGGACACGGTGAAGTAGCGATAACGCCTCAGCGCTCCCCTGACGGCTTTGCAGCGCTTCCAACGAGTCAATTGGCATAAATTCTCCCGAGAAGACTGAAGCAAAATGGTGATTAAGTAAGTGCGCCGACCTTTTCTATGAGAAACCATCCATGGCTATGGGCTTCCGCTGGGGCAAGTGAGCGGTGCACTTGGACGGAGGCGATGTCAGGGCGCGTTCAGACAGGCAGATGCAGCGGGCACAGACAGCGAGCGAGCTCCACAGATCAGCCACGAGGCCAGCAGCTAACCCGAACGAAGCCTTGACGCCTTCGCCCTTCCCTCTCGCTCCAGCGCCTGCCAACGACCAGAAGCAGCAAATACAAAAGAGGCGACCAGTGACCCTAACGACGTGTGCGGCGTTTTGATCTCCTCAGGACCGAGACGTGCTCGTTCAGCGAGGGCCGCATCTACCCCGGCCACGGCTCGCGCTACATCCGTCGCGATGGCACGGCCTACGTGTTCCTCAACTCGAAGAGCAAGTCGCTCTTTATGCAGCGCAAGAAGGCCACTAAGATCGTGTGGACCCTTGGCTGGCGCCGCATGAACAAGAAGCTTAAGGTATGTTGTTGAGAAGATATTCGAGGTTTTAGACCAAAGGCTCACTCTGTGCTGCTATCTGCTTCGTCATAACAGGTTGAGGAGGTTTCTCGCCGTCGCGCTCGCAAGACCACCAAGATCCAGCGTGCCATCGTTGGTGTCTCGGCCGAGGACGTAAGTTGTTGCTAGCAAGTGCAGGACTGTTATATACTTGCATACAGGTAACTAACTAACTCTGCGTTCCGACAACAGATCCGCAAGAAGCGCAACCAGAAGCCGGAGGTCCGTGCCGCCGCCCGCGCCGCCCTGAAGGAGGCTAAGGACCGCAGCAAGGCCAAGAAGTCGGCGACCAAGTCCGAGCACGCCAGCAAGGGCTCCAAGGGCGGCAACGCCCCGCGTGCCCAGAAGAAGTCGGGCAACCGTGGTGCCATCTAAATCGGTTGACTTGATCGACTGATCGACGCGCTACTCGGGGAGTCTCGCCACCTCTTGAATGCCAATCATCGACACGGGAAATTCCCTCTTTGCTGCTTTCGGGCAATGGGCGGACGCTCTGGTGCTTCGTTTGCCAGTTAGTTTGGACGCAGTCTATGCTGCCGAGTTAAGTGGAACGAACACAATAGAGGTCAGTCTTGGAGGGGGAATCTCGCTTCCAATGCCAATTGCGTCAATCATTTTTCGTGCGTCAAACACGAACGAACATCCTTGTGACAGCACTTTTCGCGCCACCACCACTGACTGCCCCACTTGAGCTGAGCCACCACGGTGAAATATTGCCCGCATCCCTGCATGGCATCAAAACAACCTAGCGCTAGCGTGCATGTGTATCAAGGTGTCCATGCGGTGCTACTAGCACCACATGGACTTGATCCACATGCATGAGCTCAGTGTCGTCGCGCACCAATCAAAATTGCGTGGCCACCGGCGTTACCTCGTTCCAGTGACCCTCCATCCCGCTCCACTCGACTGTCAGTTGCCAATCTACTGCTGCCGTCATGTCGACTGCCACGCCCCCGCCCGCTCCTGCCGCCGCCGCTGCCAACGGCGATGTCTCCAAGGAGATGACGAGCAAGGACTACTACTTCGACTCGTACTCGCACTTCGGCATCCATGAGGAGATGCTCAAGGACTCGGTGCGCACCAACGCCTACATGAACGCCATCCTGCAGAGCAAGCACCTGTTCAAGGACAAGGTCGTGCTCGACGTGGGCTGCGGCACCGGAATCCTCTCCATGTTCGCTGCCAAGGCCGGCGCTAAGCACGTCTACGGCATCGACTGCTCGGGCATCCTGACGCAGGCGCGCGAGATCGTCAAGGCCAACGGCTTCGACGACAAGATCACGCTCATTCAGGGCAAGATGGAGGAGCTCACGCTGCCTGTGGACAAGGTGGACATTATCATCTCCGAGTGGATGGGCTACTTCCTGCTGTACGAGTCCATGCTGGACACGGTGCTCTACGCCCGCGACAAGTATCTGGTGCCCGGCGGACTCATGTTCCCGGACCACGCCACGCTTTACATCGGCGCCATTGAGGACGGAGAGTACAAGGCTGAGAAGCTTGAATTCTGGGAGAACGTCTACGGCTTCGACATGAGCTGCATCAAGGAGATCGCCAAGGTGGAGCCGCTGGTCGACACTGTTGGCAACGACGCCCTGCTGACCGACGTGTGCCCCATCCTGGACATTGACCTGACCAAGGTCACCAAGGAGGAGCTGGCCTTCTCGTCGACGTTCAAGCTGACCGCCTTCCGCCAGGACTTCTGCCACGCGCTGGTGGCTTACTTCGACTGCACGTTTTCGGCAACACACAAGAAGCTGAGCTTCTCCACGGGACCCAAGGCCGAGTACACGCATTGGAAGCAGACCGTGTTCTACCTGGAGGGTGAGCTGGCTTGCAACCCTGGCGAGGTGATTGAGGGTGAGCTGACGTGCAAGCCCAACGAGTCCAACCCGCGCGACCTGGACATCGACATCAAAGTGCGCTTCGACGGCAGCAACGGCTCGTACAACCAGCTGCACGAGTTCAAGCTGCGCTAAGCTGACCTAAGGAAGCTAAGATACACTACCTACCTTACTACGCATCCATCTGAGTAGAATAGACCACTTAAAACGCCATTTGAAAAGAAACATTTTCGTCATCCTCCATCGCACATCCCTTGGCTTCGCGTACTCATCGCGCTAGCACCGCACTACATCCACCTCGCTCATGCTCAGTGCTGCTCAACCTTCTTTTTGTCTCTATAAATACAGTTTCTTCCTCCTGCTTGTCTTGCTGCCCCAATGCGCCGGTTGTTGTGCCTGTAACCTGGATAGCAACCAATGGCGCTCGTGGGCTGGTTTATTGCTGCTCGATGTCCTCCATCTCCATGTCGCCATCGGCGTCTTCCTCCTCGGCTTCTTCGACAGAGTCGGCCTCGTCATCCTCATCGTCCTCTTCCTCCAGGTCGATGTCCTCCTCCATACCATCGGCAGCGTTGCCGTCAATGACAATATCCGTGTAGTTGTGGTCGAGCTGGGCAGCTGCCTTGACGAGCTCCTCGTCGTCCACAAAGTCCATGTCGAGGTCATTGCCAGCGCCAGCGGCACCAGGCGCACCGACCTGCATGGTACCGAAGCCGGCGCCGTTGGTCGCCTGGTTGTTGCTGTCCTCCATGACGTTGGGGTTCTGGGCGCCCGCCGGCGACCAGTCAATAGGGAAGCGCGTGACACGTGGCTTGTCCGCCAAGATGTTGCGCTGCAGCTTGGAGACGTCCACGCGCGCGGGCGGGTTCTCCAGCAGGAACGGGTCGGCGTAGTCGTTGTTAACGTAGTAGCCCACGCGCACGAACTCGCGGCCTCGGTACGAGCAGGTGACGAGCGCCACGGTGACGCCCACTTTGTCCTCGTCCGGGATCATGTCCGGGCTGGGCGGGTCCGACTGGAACACGAACTTGTTGGTGCCCACGGGCACAGGGCCCACCAGCACCTCCTCCAGCACCTGGTCGCGGCTCTCGTCCTCGGCGCTGCCGACGTACGTGATCTTCCACTCCAGGTCTGCAGCAAAGTGCATACTACATCAGCATACAATACAGTGGCGTGGATGTAGGGCTCGCTCGGTACGCACCGGCCTCGAGCGGCTGCGCGCACTCGAAGGTGACCTCGAACTGGAAGGGGTTCGTGAAGGCCGTGGGGTTGTCCAGCACGGTGATGTTGGTGAGCGTAACGTAGGCCATGGTGCTGCTGCCGCTAAGGAGAGCGGGGAGGTTGGGGAATGAGAGGGGGGAGCAGAGTCTGGGTGGGTCCGCGTGGCTCTCGAGACTTGGTCGCCGAATGAGTTGCGTTGGTGCGCGCCAAAACCCAAACAGGGGTACTGTGGACACTGTGCTAAGTGCGATCGTACCGCGCTGAGCTTTCCCGCCATTTTTTTCGTGCCAACTCGCAGCTTCGACTACTGGCTTTTATTCCATGTCTACAAAGGTTAATGTTATTTTACTTAGATTGAGGCTCTATCTGCACAAGAAAACAATATTCAAAAAGCTGCCGTATTGTGCTATGGAAAATAAACTCCAAAGGCACATCGATCGATGACTTCGGGTGGCAGGTGTCGCCATAGGCACCAGCAGGGCTGACGAAAGCAGTCGCTCGTGTATAAGACTCAGGACATCTTCGACCGAAGAAACCCGTCCAGTGTGAGCTGTCCGACCTTCCTCCGCTTCCGCACGAGACGTGGATGCAGTGCATCTGAGTATGTGGCGCTCGAAGGGAGCGATGAAGACACGACCGCCGTCGTGTCAACTGAAGATGTCGGTACACTGCTAGGCACGTCACTGTCCCTCATAACGTTAGGATCTTCCTGCAAGTCATCGCTGGAGTCAAAGTACCCGTCCTTGAGTTCGATGACTCTGTCGGATAATGTCTGGCTGGCCTCACTCGTAGTGACGGGATGGGGCGATGCCATCAGCAAAAACCGCCCATTCACCGAATGGCTTCTGGAATTGTCTATAAAGGAGCAATCTCGCTTGACCGAGCGCCGTTGTCTCCATTTCGGCTGAACAAGTACATGAATTGTTGGTGATCACGAAATACAATAAATAGCATGCGAAGATGCAGTCAGCGGTTAGCTTACCTTATATGGCGCCTTCGAAGTAGCTGCATCACTACAGCTCGTATCCTCGGCCGTTGTCGTTGCCTTGCTTGCGAGATTTACAGCGACGTCAAATCCATCTATGAGAGCACCGAAGGTCAATTTCAGTTTCCGGAAGCAAGAACTGCCCGAGAAGGCGTTCTTTGTTGCCGTATCTTCGCTTACCGCTTAAAGAGCCCTCGCTGTCATCAGAAAGGGGCCCAACTACAGCCCTCTTTTCTGGGATATTTTTATCTGTCGGCTGGAAAGAAGGACGAGCAATCCCAAATTCATGTTTTCCTTGTGGACGACATTTCGTAGATGCACTGCTGCCAACAGGGATCGACGCGGGCCGCGGGGCATAAATAACGTCTGCACGACGAGCCAAAACAGCACATGATAAACCACTCTGTCAACACAACCTCTATAAAAATTCTGCTTGCGAACGCACTGTCAAAAACCTCCGATGCTTCTTCCTGAAACTGGTTCACTACAAGTCATACACACAGAAACGAGTGCGATTAGAAAAATACCCGTACCACTTTCTTCGTGTCAGGCTGCAAACGTCGACGAAATCCCTACCATCCGTAACGTCTTCCCAGCTGCACGCCTCCATATACTGAGAGGCTTGTGTCGCTGCAGCTTGCTCTTCGTCGCCTACAAAAGTCGAAAAGAAAGACAAATAGCGCGACATCAGTTTTACGAGTTCCTGCACCCTCCCCACCTCGTCTTCTCCACACACCGTCGAAGTCTTGGCTGGGGTTGATATCCAAGCCGTCCATATCTGTCGCGTTCTGCTCGCAAAACAAACAAAAAAGCACCTTCCACATCAGCCCTGCAATTGCATTCACTCCGCTGCTCAAAGCATCTGATGCCGCACGTATTCCACAAAAGCTGTGAGTTGCTCTTCCATGTCCAGGCTGTCTCGCTCGCTGTCCCCGGCGTTGCAATCGCTGCCGTCGCTGTCTGTGCACTGCTTCTTGCTGCTTAGCAGCTTGCGCTGCTCGTCGCGCTTCCGGGCCAGCACCATGGCGGACGCGGAAGGTCGCACCTTCGCGCGCTGCAGGTTCCTGCTCTCCCAGTCGCCGTTGGCGCATCTGGTCGGCTCGGCCTCGTCCCGCCGGATGTGCGCGCGCTGCTGCAGCCACGAGCGGGCGTTGCTACTGGCGCTGGACCCTCGGAAGTCGACGACACTGCGGCTGTTCTTGTCCAGCACGGGCATCCGCGGCAGCTCGGCGCGCATGGCGGCCATCATTGGGGGCAGCGACTCGGAGCCGAACTGGGAGGGGCAGCTCTCGCCCACCACGTCGTCCTGCGCCTCGAGGAGCATGCGGCCATGCACGGGCAGAAGAGAAATCACAGGCGCTTGCTCACGGCACTCTGGCCCAATTTTGCCGCAGGTAAGAAACAGGCGCGAGTTTCAGACTGCAAAAAAAGAGTGACGCATACAAGTTGCAAGTGAAAGGGGGCGACAAGACGTCACTGAAGCGAGGGTCCAGTGTGGTGAATGCTCCTGCTTGCACATCATCATTCAGCCACTTCACATGTATGGCATTTACTTTTAAGTAAGGCGGCGTCAATACATTTTCTCGTCGCTCGGGTCGAAGCCGCTGTTGAGAACGGCGCGGAACTCGTCGTTGGCGCGCAGCAGCTCGGCGATGCGGTCGTAGCGCTCCGGATCCTTGCGGATCAGGAAGATGAAGCACTCGGTGTCCAGCTTGCCCTTGATCGTGGCCAGCTCCATCGCCTTTTTCGTCTGCAAACGGCAACAATGTCAACATGTGTGCGTGTGCTCTGTAGCTGCAGCCAGCCAGCCAAGCCAAGCAGAGTCAGATCGGGTCGTACCATCGCATGCACGTTCTCGACCACGAGGTCCTCCATGAGCTCGGCCGTTTCGTCCAGTGATTCTGCCTCGTCGCCGAAGCCGAACAGCATGTGCTTAACTGTGATGGTGAACGGATAACAGCCAGAAGGCGGGTATTAATACTTTGTTCTGTAGCTCCAACGGCAGTAGGTTTTCGCAGTAGGTCCAAAACCTACTGCTCTCCACGAGCTCCCCGCGCACAAACGGCTTCAGCTGCGCCGCCTGGGCCGCGTGAGCTTCAGCGCCCGATCCGCTCGCCGCCGCAGCGTCAGTCGCCAACCGCGTGGCTGGCGAAGTGCCGGCCTTGGACGCGGCGCCCACGTCGCTGGTCTTGCGCTTGCGCGACTTGGGCGCCGCCTTCTTCTTGCCGTTGGCCTCCGCGGTCTTGCTCATGGTCTAAAATATATACTGCGGGCTTTTACGACGGCGAGTCTCTCTCACTTGAATTCAGTATGCTTCACCCACAGATGATTGGTGATTGGACAAAAACAAAACGCTACAAATAACTTCAATGGCAAGTTGCACTGGTAACTAATTACATGTACATGCAGTGCGTCACTTGCGCTTTTGCGTCGCATCTCGAGGCAATGGGGAATAAGCCGTCGATACTCAGGAGCTCGTCGCGCGCCGACGACTCGGGCACGACGCCACGAGTGGCTGCCGGCGGTCCCGCTGCATCGCCGGCGGTGGCGGATATCCACCAGCCAGGAGCGCCGCCCAGTGGGTCCGTGGCCAAGTTACTCACTGCGAACATCGCGAGCATTCGACCGGTCGAGCAGACACCTCGACCACCCACTGCACTAGATCAGAAGTGAGAATTGCTGCCAGAAATCTTTTCAAGTTTTTGGAGACTTTGCATTGACCGGGTGGTGTTTGTGTGAAGAATCACCAACGCGCTCAAAAAGCGCTGGCAGGAGCGGCCTCAGCTATACAAGGAAAAGGACAAGTACGAGATAACTGAAAAGATGTGGTTGCCATGTGGGCGACTAATATGGTTCTAACTCAGTGGCGGCCTTCTGATTACGCAGCCAATTCACTCGGATTCTCCTCAAGTTCCCGCAGGCTGCGGTGAGTGCAAGGATTCTGGAGCTGCAGTTCGAGTGACGCTGCTGACCGTGAAATTGCTACTCCTTTTGTAGGAGGCATTTAACAGCGCACGCTCGACTTTCCGCGCGTTCGACAAAGAGAACAAAGGCTACATTGAGTTCAATGACCTATCTAAGGTTTTCGAGCAGCTGGGCGCCAAGTTTTCTGCCGAGGAAATAGGCCAAGTTTTCGAGGAATCGGATATGATGGAGGATGGCAAGCTGAGCTTTAAGGAGTTCCTCGTGTGCCTTGCGATCGGCTTCGTTCTTCACGTACGAAACCAGCGTTGGTCTCTGGGGCCTCCGAGTTTACTGAACTGACCGTCTGGGTGTCTGGCAAATGCAGAAAATTCCGTCTCTTGAAGGTGAACAGGAGCAACAGCTCAGCATCTTCTACTCTCCCATGTAAGAACTACATGTTGGCTCCGTTGTGGTTATATAGCGAGGACTAATCTGTTATTGCGCCTCTGAAGATCTCGAACCAGCAGCAGGAAGACTTCTTCATCTGGTTCGGGTCAATCCATTTTATTCGGCGAGGTAAGATGGTTGCACTAGGTGTACCCTGTCGATATATTTCATGTGCAATGCTAATGCATTATCCATTTACTTGTGGTGTAAAGGGCAACAAGCTGCGGCTTGGATTCCAGTTAGCTGTGGATGCATTCCTATGGTTTGACGTTGATGGCAACGGCGTGATTAATCGGTAAGGGCCACCAGTCTGATGCCAGACTAGCTCAATATCATTGACAAATGTGGTTGTACAGCACCGAAATGTCAACAAAATTCCAAAATTCTATGGCTCTTCACTCTCCGACGAAGAAGATGTCCACTGGTGACCTCAGCAAAGGTGACAATCTTTTTCCCTTTTTTATTAGTTGTGGGCAGGACTTGGCCCAATTCTTACGATGCGCTTGGCAGACACGAGCGATGACTCAAGCAACCAGGCGATTTGGGAGCAGCGTTTCATGGAAATGGACTGGAACGGCGACGGCACCATCCACTTCAAGGAGTTCCTCATGGCTTTCGAATCATGGGTTGGCCTCGAAGAAGAAATGTGACCAACACGCTTTTAGCACTGGTCCACCACCTGCGATTGCTTCCAATAAGCTGAATCTAGAGGTTCTTCAACCCCTGAAAGAAAGTAATATTGCCTTTTTACTCGAAATACTGATGCCGGGCTAAGAGCAGCCTTCAAATATCGTGTGCATAAAATACAGCACCAAAAGTACATCAGAGTCAAGTTGATGAGCTTTTCTGGTGCTCAAAGTTTGGTGTCCATTTCAACGAGTTCGTCCTGGCATTTGAGTCGTGGATTGGTGTTAGCGAGGACGACGACGATGTCGAGGAAGGTGAAACTCGTCACGTGACTGAAAAGAAAACTACTGCCGTCGAACCTACCGCGCAGTTGGCACTTGGGGGTAGTCAAGTACTGCAAGGCGAAGAATATGCATTCTTTTGCTTTAAATATGTTCTTGCTTGCGTTCAGTTTGGTTCGTAGGCCCTGCGTCTGCCCGGGACTGCAAACCGTATTACATGAGGGATGCCACCGCTACACAAGGTGGCCACTATCAAGGCGGCGCCTAGTGGTCTTGTCCTCAAAGCGTGTGAAATAATAGATCACACGCATCGGAAGACTCGCCGCGGTCTCTTTGGAATCTGGATAGGCAACGCTGGCACAAGAGCGTCGCTCGGCAGCTGCGGCACATGTTCCAGCAAGCCCCACGGGTCTACGGGGGCATACTCCGGCTTTTCTTTCTTCGTGGCAGCATCGCTTTGAGCTGATGGGGCCGCAGTATGACCCACGAACACATTCGCTGCTCCGAACATGTTCATCGGACGCGGCAGCACAGACCAAACGCGCCGCTTTAGTTCATCAGGGAGCTGTAGCGCTTCCACAAGTTCCTGGAAGCGTCGCATTAACAACAGTTTTGTCAGTCGGTCAACATCACATGTCCGTACTGTTCCAGGTAAAGAAATACTTACGAACTGCCTGTCGTGGAGAACGGAGGCGTTGACGATCGGAATGAGGTCTAGAATCCAGCTGAAGAGCGAAAGCCCTGGGCCTGTGGATACTACCGACGTTCCAAGCAATGCAAACAGCGTTTTCACGATGCGGTCTCGGTAGCAAATTGTCAGGACAGCATGCTTGCTTGGCCCGATCACGCCCACAAGCTGGAGACGCACAGCCAATTTACAGCGAAGCTGACGCTGGAAAAGGCTGTTGCGTAGACCAGGTTCAGTCGATGCGGACTGTAGCTGCTCGTCATAAAGCGTGCAGCCCTCGTATAGCCATTCAAGTTGAGTAGCGAGAGACATCATGTAGCGCGGCAAGAAGGCGTTACCGGGAGGTGTGCACATGATACCACCAACGAGATGCACGACCGAGGTCGTGTTTAACTGTCGCGCGAACTTGTCAGGTTGCGTGTGCTTGACATCGTCTTCGAGAATCTGGAGGATCTTGGCAATCACTGACCCCATGGCGCGTCTCGAGATGCTACACACTGTGGCAGCATACAAAGATGCTACCGCCGAGTCTTGAGCCCCTCGCGCTGCCTCGAGCATACGAGCTTCACATGGAGTCAAAGAGCTCTGCATTGCTGCAACAGTCATCGGTAGAGCCGGTGTTGGTGCTTTCTTCTTGAAGGCATCGTTTGGACCTGGTGTGCCCCCGCGGTGTTTGCCATCGTGCGGAGTACCATAGAGCTTTGGTGTAGCAAGCGGTGACGACGACGAGAGCGTCGTCATTGTTGCAGATGTCGTCTGGGGCACTGGCACGGATGACGACGTCGAAGAAGATGATGACAATGAAGTCGATCCTACCCCCGGGGGCGGTCGTGAACTACGCTTAAGGGTGCGCAAGACGATCAGGCTCGACAAAATCTCGGTGGCGCTACTCGACTCGTCAAATCCTAAATCGAGCTCAAGATCGTCATCGTCGGCTTCTTCTTCTCCATCTGAGAAGTGGCTTCCCAGTAGGCTACCACCAAACGAGACTTCTTTATCTGCACGGCTGCTGAGAGGTGCTTTCCCGTCGGACAACCCATTAACTGCAGCTGCCACAACGCCTTCACCACTATCCACAGCCGCACGCTTGCTAGATCGCGTAGAGAGCTCTCCTTGGGGTGCTTTTCGTTTGTTGGGTCCGGCCGGGTGCTGGGGAGCTTGCTGGCGCTGGTGTCGTGAGCGTCGTTTAGACCGCTTCACCTTCTGTTGTTGCCGACTCATTTGCAAGTCGAGGTAGATTGAGCCTCCACGATGAAGTGTCCAGACGTTCATCTGATCGATGATATGGTCAACCTTGAGCAATTGTACCTGTCCATTTCCGTCCTCAGCCGGCGATGAAGGTGGCCGGAAAAAGTGCGTTAGCAGAACGGCCGTGTGCCACTGCTTCTTGTGGTAAACCGGGAGGATATGCTTCTCGCGGGCCTCTTTCGTATCGTGGAAAATTGTGTCACGAACAATACCGTCGGATGTCAAGTTAAACAGCGTGACGCTAGCCAATGTGCCACGCTCTTCACGTTTGCGAAGCAAGAAGTTGTCCTCCATCTGGTATGAGATCTGGCACAGCAGGAAGCACAACGGGAACATCAAGCACGCCGGCACCTGTGAGCGCAGGAAGCGTAGGTGGTATTTCGTCTACGTTGCCGCGACGGACAAATTTGGTCAGTAAAGCCCGCTGAATAGAACACAAAGCGTAGCAACAACCAACCACTCACCAAAGGCTCGTCGAACATCACCAATTTTTGCGGCTCAAGCAGTAGATTCTGAGGGGGTTCAGAAAATAGCTGAAAGACAAGTGCCATAGCTAGCAGCTGCGACGGCAGGTTTGGCGGTGGGTCACGCGAGGCGCGGCGCTAGTGTCACAACAGACAAGACAACCAAACTCGTTACCAATACTACGCCCACAACAAGAAGGTAAATAGGCGCAAACGTACCAATCGCGGGAAGAGCGGTACGAGCACCAATCGGAGCACCTGCGAGAGGTCTAACACTTTGTGCACAACCAGAGACACCAGAAAGCTCTTGAGTCCGTACTGCAGGCGGTCCAGGCGGCCTTTTTGGTTGAGTGCGAATGCTTCCTTGCTGTTGTCAATATTCAGGAATGGGTTCCGCGAGCGCTTGGGTGTATCGCTACCAGCGAAACCGGGCAACACTTCCTTTTGCAACCAAACGACGAGGGTATTAGAGAACTTTTCGTTGAACTCCTCGCCGTTATCAGGATGCTGTTCCACAACCTCCCGAATAAGACGCACACAGCGGTGCACATAGTGCGGGGTTGTGATGGGGCGCTTGCAGTTTGACTTGATCCGTGCCGAAATGTTGGCCATCCACTTGTCCATAGCCTCGCTCAGCACAGCTCGGAAGAAGAACACGTAGTTAGGCGTGCGCCGCTCCCGTGTAGCATTCGCGCTAGTAGACCCCACAGAAGAGGATGTCATGCTCATGTTGATTGCGTTCACCGCAAAGTCGATGGCACTATCGCGGCACTTCGCTTCTGCTGCAGGAGTTGCTTCACTAACAACCTCCTGCCATGACAAGCTCGCGTAATTGGGCTCGAAAGCAGCCACTGATTCAGTAGATGTCGCGTCTTGGTTCATGCTATTAGGACTCTGTAGCGGGGTACTGCTTCCAGCGCTAGGAGTCGCTGGTGTCTGCTTACCATCTGTGCCAGGCCCATCAAAAGAGCGTGCCTGCAAAGCTTTGAAAGACCTTGCCAGTGCGCTCTTCAGCTCCGGGGGGAGTACTTCACGGGGTGGCGGGATGCGCACGATCGGGTTCGTAGCCTCTAGCGACAGTTCCTTCTTTTGATTCCCATTGGCCCCACTACCATTTGCATTGGCACCCGTGCCATTCACAGCGCCTCCAGCTGCAGCTGCGTCTTGGTTCTTCCTAGCAGTTTCTGCAATCGGCTTGAGCAGCGCAAACGGCAAGTCTAGCTTAGCAATCTCTTTCTTCTTGATATGTGCGTAGTACATCTTGCAAAAGAACTGGGCCACGTTGCCCGCCTTGTCGTCGGCGTTCTTTGGGATGCGATGAAAGCGGTCAACAAATGACTGCAACAGGAATGGGATTTGGTCCGTGGCACAGAATGCAAGTTCGTGGCGTTCAATCATGGCCAGCACGACGTTCTTGACGAGAAAGCATGGGGAGCGCCGCAGAAAGTGTACGAGTACCTCAAGTAGGGCCAACACGTCGACGATTTCAAGAACAAGGCATACAAGCCGCATCACGTGTTCCACGCTTCCGTAGTCTGAGAAACGGAAAAACGTGCTCTCTTCGTAAATGTTGTGCAGGAACCAGCGTGTGAACCGTCCTTTGTCGTGACCACACATGGTCTTCACAGCCGAAACTAATTCGCCCACTTTGCCCTGGTACTCCACCTCCTTCAGTACCCGGGTATTGTCCCCTGAGCTGGCGCTTCCAGCAGCAGGAGTTGCACCCGTGGCTCCAGGCGTTCCAACCATCGGCGTATCGTTAGCCTGGCCGTGCGTGTGAAACACGTAGATGCCAAGTGATTGAGCGCGCTCAAGGGTCTTCGAGTAATTGAGATGCTCACGGCGGAGCTCCATAACATCTAGCCATCGCAGATAATTCAGTTCGCCATCATAACTGTCGTCTGGGAGCATGGGCACGCACGTCGGCAGCGGGAATGGACTTCGTGGGAGCTGCCACAAGTACAGCTTCAGTCGGTCGCTCGAGGAAAGCAGGTGAATATCACTGGATTTGTATCCTCGCCCTGGCGAGCATTCGATATTGTAAGCAGTGTGAACCACCGGCGCCGATTCTTTCCTTTTGGCAATACCAGCACTACCCCCAGCTCCAGCGGCTAGAGTTAGCAGTGGGCTGTTGCTCATTGTAGCTGCTGCTTCGTTGCAACAAGATGCAAATTCCACGAAGCTGGCCACACTGAACAATTGACGTCGGACGAAAAGACAGAAAAGCTCGATAACTTGAGTAAACTCCGTGATAACCTTGGGCTCGTAACGGTGCAAGAAGTTTTGCAGCGCGCTCTGAAGCACCACCTGGTGATCCCTAGGCCCACAGTGAGGCAACAATCCCTTACTGTGAAATACATCGTATCACGAGGCATTCAGATCAGTTTATGTGTCCATCATCAAAAGCATACACCGTTTACGTACTGTTTGCCGTATTCCAGTAGCGCGTTACTGTGCATCTCGATCAACGCAAGTGCGGACAAATATCGGTACTCAGCCGGTCGCTGGTTTGTTACAGCCCATTCACAAACTAGGAAGAGTGCAGCGACATCGACGGGTAGTTCAGCTGGGGGTCCACTCCCTCTTGCACTTACAGTGGGAAGTGGGCTGAACACTTCGCTATATACACGGTGCAAGTCCGAGGTTGAGTCCACGCGATGAAAACGGTCCAACGTCTGGAGGATCTGCGCCTCGTTGCGCATCGTAGCGGCGAGTACTTGACCTCCACCCACGGAACTTAGAGACGGGCACGCCTGCTGTAGTCGAAGAATACGTCCGGCAACCTCTCTGTTCATGCGCTGGCAGCGGTCAATACAGACCTGTATAGCCGTAGCACCATACGTGTCGCGGTTGAAGAATCGATCAGTGAATACGAAGGCTGGCCATAACGGAGGTGCTGTGCATGCATAAGAAGATTGGATCAGTATGAGGTTGCAGCTTCTGGCAGCTTAGAAACGACCTACCATTGTCCTCAAGACGAACGAGGACATCGTTGCCGTTGAGAAGGATATCGCGCAGCAACTGGCACAAGGCCACCAGGAGTTCTTCCTGAAGTGCGCTTCCTGTTGTCTCTGGGGGCACTGGACGACCGGGAGGCAGGAGGTAGCGAAAGTGTTGCAGCACTGTTTTAACGAGCAACAGGACTGCATCCGCGGAAAGTAGTATCTCTGGTAGCAACTTCTGCACCACAGAGATCAGCTCCATGATACCATTCACTCCAAGCGTCAGCACGGCCGAACACCGCGTTGGACCATTTGCCCCGCGTTGTGATCGTGGTGTTAACGATTTTTGCAGCAGCGACAGGAGTCCGTCAAAGTAGTGCGCGCGGTCTAGCAGCCCCATCTTGAACTGGTATTCCGACAGCTTCAGTACGTACGACCATTTCTCATGCCACGATAGAGCCGACGGAGGAGAAGTATCTACCCCACCGCTACCAGGAGCAGTCTGAACACCAGAACCAGTTCCAGCATTTGCTGCAGCTGGTACTTCACCGTGCCGCAGCCGTGGGGTCATCATCTCTGCACGTTGTACAGGCCCCTTACTAGTCGCAGCCGTAGATAACGCCGCCCCACCATTGTTACTAGATACTTGAACGCCATTTGCTGCTGCTTTGTTCGCTTGTTCCTCCTTCGGCCTGTTTTCCGCACCTGTACTGGTGTCTATCGCTGCTTGTCGTGCCACTGAATGCAAATAGTCTACAAGCTTATCGGTCCACCCTTGATTTCGCCGCTGGTTTCGTCGAGGACTAAAGAACCAGTCACCTGTCCGAAGAGCGCTGTCTCGCTGGAGCTCCCACATTTCCGTGTACACTACGTTAATCCGCACAAACCATGTGGCCTCAGCGTAACCGGGTCGATACCTCACCACAAACTCGAGAAGTGGGCATTTTGATACACCCGGGACTGCTCGCCACTGCTTGAAGGGAACTCCATGTGCTTGTGTAAGTTCTGCGGCACAGCGAGTACCGCTCGCCAGCTCATTCATCCAGATATGACTCGTGCGATCATCTAGCCGCCGCACATTGCGAATCAAATAGTTCGTAAACGCGCGCTCCACAGCCGCAGTAGCTGCCGCTGCCGCACCATCCTCCGCACCTGGCGTCGAGGTCTCCATCACGGCCTTTGATTCTTCAGCGTCTTCCCGTAACCGCACGATCGCGCGCGTCGCCCTGGTGAGATCATCGAAAATGGCCAGCTTCTTGTCCGTAAACGCCGAATACTGCAGGTGCCACTGCTGATTGAACCCGCGCGGCAGGGGACTCACAAACGCCGCGTTGCGCAGCGCATGGAAGCGGAACTTCTCCTCTGGAAAGTCGGCGCTCGTCGGGAACACACTCGGGAACATGGCCAGCTTGTCTGTAACGTACGGGTGCTCCGGGTCCTACACACACGCAACCAGCTCATGAAACCCTAATTCACACCTCACTCATACTAAAACCCTAAAATGCACACACACACACAGAGGCAGTAGCCCCTCCCTACCTTCATGTACTTGGTGTCCATGCCGATGACGCGCGTGGCCGCTTCCGTGGGCGACAGATCGTTCCTGCGGGCTCCGGTGCGGTGCATCAGCAGCAGGTTCTTCCTCTCTCGCAGCCGCAGGGACGGGCTGCCGGACGCGCCGAACGGGCTGCGACTGCCGCTGCTGCTGCTGTTGCGCCGCTCTCTGGAGCTGCTGCCGCCGGCGTCCCGAGAGCGCGAGCGCGGGCGGCTGCGTCCGTCGCGGTCCCGGTCGCGGTCCCGGTCGCGGTCTCGGTCCCGGTCCCGGTCGCTGCGGTCCCGCTCCCGGTCTCTCGAGGACGCGCCGCCCACCGAGTTGGACGAGCCACGACGCGGCAGCCCGCGGCCCGAGGAGCCGCCCGACGACTGGTAGCTGCCGCTGCCGCCCGAGCGCCCGCCGTGGGATGAAGAGCCGCGGTCCTTGTAGGCGGGCCCGCTGCCGGAGCGGCTGCCGGCCTTGCCGTCGCTCGCGTGGTAACTCTCCATGCCACCGTCTCCGGTGCGCGCAACAGTCCAAATTGTATGGCACCTTTATCGGCCCCCCTCGGCGCCACACCAAAGTGTACACGAACTGGAGTGGACAAATACTACAATTTGTTTCGTGACATTTGGGATTTTGACTCTTGCTTTTAAAATCGAGCCCCGCTGCTCGGTGAAAGCTGGACGCTGGCTGCTTTGCAGAGTTGCGCTGCTGTCCCATGAAGCAGAACAGATCGTCATTATGGGTCGACAGATTCCGACATCGAATCAGCATATTTTCACGACACAATTCCCAACGATGCCGAGCAGGAGGTGTGTCAGTTCAATCGTGGCGCGGCACACAAATGAATTGTGCCGTGCTTTGGGCAATGCGTTACTATGACGTTCGTAGCGCGTCCTCGATGTAAGAAGGGTATGCGTGGGGCCGCAGAGGCCATGTTTCCCACCTCCCGTGAATGGCAAACACACCGTTCGACGCAACTCCACCGATGGCGACGTAGCAGCTCTAGCAGACCCCCATCGGTGGTAAATCAGCCTGCGTTGATGCTCTCGTAGGCAAAGCAGCCAAAGGGCGTCTGCGTAAGGCTTGCATCCGAGTCTTCTTCCACCCACAGCAGCAAGAGCGTTTACTGCCAGCATCACAAAGCTTCGAGGATGATTTGATACCGTAACACTAGGAACAACACG
Source organism: Phytophthora pseudosyringae (assembly GCA_019155715.1). Taxonomy (NCBI): domain Eukaryota; phylum Oomycota; class Peronosporomycetes; order Peronosporales; family Peronosporaceae; genus Phytophthora; species Phytophthora pseudosyringae. The sequence continues at coordinate 27,331 of JAGDFM010000005.1, forward strand.
GAATCACTGTCTTCAAGCTGCATGCACGGAGCAAGCCTTCCCTTGCGTACGTAGTAGCACTTAGCACTGGTCAGGATAAGCTCAGCGCGAGCATTTCTCGGCCGCGCGTCTAGTGACATATTCAGATCAGTCCGTGCGTCGAAATTTCACTGAAATATTCTGGCAGAGGCGATCAATTAATTGCACAATTCACCTCGCACTTGTCAAGTATCCGCCATGGCGCGAGGCGAGCAGCAGCAGCTGCTGCCCAGGAGCGACGACGTCGACGTGCAATTGTCCGTGCGAGACGCGCTGTTGGGGAGCATGTCGACGCCCAAGCGACGGGTGCAGCCTGCGCGCTCCTGCGCGTCTCTGCGCGCCGACGTCTGGACGCTGCTGCACTACCGCACGTCGCTCAAGCAGCGCTCGGGGCTGCAGCGCGCGTCCTATGTCTTGGAGGTGTGCGTGCTGGTGCTCATCACGCTCAACGTGGTGCTGGCCATGTACGTCTCGGCCTCGCCGGTTGGTCCTGCGCGTACGTTGAAGCGCTGAAGATGCCGAGTTTTGGATGGGCGGACTGATAAAGATGTTGCTGGTGCAGCGGTGACGACGTCCGATTGGTACGAAGTGTTCCTGTACGTGTCCACGGCGCTGTTTACTGTGGAGTACGTGCTGCGGCTCTGGTCGTGCGTGGAAGACGACCGATTCCCACATCCAGTCTGCGGACGGTGAGTTTTTGGACGGAAGGAGTCGTGCTGAGGATGGAGGGAGGTTCTAATGACTTTGCTGGTTGTAGGCTCAAGTGGATGCTCCGACCGATGTCTTTGATCGACCTCGTGGTACTGATTCCGTTCTACCTAGAGATCTTGCTGGAGAAACAGTACGTGGGGTGTTAGAAGGGTTTCGACGGAAATGTGTTGGAACGCTTTGACGTCAGATGCTGACACTTTGTGTGTAGGGTGGCGGTGTCATCGCGTGGTGTGTTGACGCTGAGAGGGTTTCGACTTCTGCGAATCATGTCGTTCCTGCATTTGGAGAGGTCCTATCAGGCGATGAAGAACCTGCGCGAGATTTTCGCGCTGAAAAAGGAGGAACTCGGCGTCGTGAGCTACTTGACTATTGTCATCGTGCTCACCTCCTCTACTACAATGTAAGCGACGGGAGAAAATGTGTTGTTGCGTGCATACGACCTACTAACTCTAGGTTGTCCTAGCTTTTTCCTGGAGAACCCTGCGCAACCGGAAGTGTTTTCGAGTATTGGCACCTGCTCATGGTGGGCCATCGAGACCATCACGTCTCTCGGATACGGTGACATTGTACCCATTACCGCTGCGGGCCGGGCTTTCTCGTCCTTGCTGGCACTCTGGGGAATCATTCTGTTCACAATTCCCGGTAAACTTTGGCTGGGAAGAGCTGATCATATGTCGTGAGGCTGGAGCTAACTTGCTGTCCACGTTTCTAGGTGCCGTTCTCGGAAGTGGTTTCGTTGAGGTCATGCTGAAGAAGCAGGAACAGAAGAGTGAGCAAGCGCTGGAGGAATCGATCCGCATTTCGCTGACAAGGGAGCTGCGCTCACTGAGCTCCAGCAACATCGCCTTTGCAGGTGCATTTACACTTTGCAGAGAGCTTTCAAATTCCATGTTGCATGCTAATGCTTGTGTATTCTGTGCGCACATAGGCAACCTGGACTCACCAAGAACAGACTTGGACTCCCCACTTGCGGCGACACAGTCAACTTCAGTCCCACCTTCCGCTTTTTCCACGCCACACAACTACACATCATTCGCGGCACCTGCGCCTCCCATCGTGCGGCTGCAAGAACAAGTCGACAGACTCAACACTACCCAGGTTGGCTCTCCATGCTGTCATCTTTACCTGCCACGAAAACTCTCACTCCTTCTTGTCCTCCTTGCAGCTTCAGCTCCAAGCCCAATTGCATCACCAAGAAAGCCAACTGGAGACAATCACGGCGCTACTGGAGCAGTTTCTAGCCCAGTCAAAACCATCGGAAAACGCCGTGCCACCGTTCAGCGCCATCGTCCCGCCCAAGTAACATGCCTGCCGTCCACATGGCTACACTATAATGTAGCCATCTCTCCTATAAAATCGTGCTTTTTTTTTAGCCAATCACCGTCCATCTTCCTTGTCATTTCCAAACTGCCGGCCAACATGCAGAGTACGGCGCTTATATCACCTCGTCCTCGCAGTATACATGCCCCAATACGCCTCCTTCGTATCTAACAACTACCCATGCGTGCTCTAACCGCGCAGACCCCCACGAAGAGAAGCAGAAGGCGCTGCTGCAGCGCATCACCGGCTCCGTGGCGCGTCTCCACGAGGTCCTCAAGGAGATTAACACGCAAATCGAGGTGTGTCGGCTGGTTCGCCCGCCCCCAAGAGCCTGCGGACAGCTACATGTACCTAACAGATAACTACTTTGGCTGTTACGTGTATGCAGAAAAGCGACTCGTTCCGGGAGGAGCTGGCGTTCACGTGCCAAGTGTGGAAGGGCTACGAGAGTCGCGTGCAGTCCCACTGCGACACTGCAATTGCTGCCGCTCAACAACAGCAGCAGCAGCAGCAGCAACAACAACAGCGGTAGAGCCAATCAAGTCAAGTAGCTCAATGGAACAAACTCGTGCAGTGGTGTCACCCGAAAGCGACGTTATCTTTGAGAAGTTGGGACGACCCGGGTCTTGTTGGGTTCGCTCACGCCGTGCGTAGACTTCTGTTGAAGCAGCATTTTGGCTGGAGCACCGCCTGGTGTGGCTGCTGCTTTTCTGGAAGCGTCAAGGTCGCTCGCAGCTTGGAGATGAGCTGTGCGTTCTAGCGTCTGCCAACGCTCAGCGAAGCGACCGCGGATGGCGTTCTCTTCGATGTCGAGTTTCTTTTGCGTGTAGCTCCTCACCACCTTTTCAGATGTCTGGTCGCGGCAATGCACGAGGTTTTAAATGACGAACGGGTTGGTGCCACGGATAAGAAGGGGCTACACACCTTTTTCCCCGACTGCTTGTGGAGAGTTCTTGTTGAGATGCCCTTCACCAAAGTTGTGACGACTTCGTGACGCTCCGTAATAAGATATGACTGCTCCTTCTCCCATAGCTCCTCCAGTGCGCTTCTAGCTTCATCACGCCCTGTTCTCAGCCAAAACAATGGTTAATATGGGGTGTTGCAGCAAAATAAGAAACACGCTGCCTTACTTTTTGTTGAGACAGCTACGCTATAGCGCAAATCAGGCAAAAGCTGGTCTTGGCCAGGACCGGCAGACAATTTCTGCGACTGTAGGAGAGACTCAGCGACGTACGCCTGACGAAACGCAGCCAAGTAGGTCTGTATCAGTGGCTCTTTCAGCGTCTCCGCTTTAATCCACGAATCCACAGATTTCGTGTCTGTTTCATCCGGTTTGACAGGAGTGCCAACTTCTGGACTGGAGTTCTTCGGCTCAATAGTGCTAGTGCTATGAGTCGGTTGGTTCTTCACTGCCGATGGAGCGTTTGGAGTTCGATGGGTGGGGCTATCTGGTGCGATTTTTGGTAACGCCCCCGATTGACGCTGATTAGCCTGAAGCCGGCTGCTTGCGGCTTCAAATACATCATTTTTCCCATCGAGTATCTTCACCCGCTTCTTACTGGCACTCGACCAGTAGTTTTCTCCGAGACTCTGCGTCACCGACAAGTCAAGGTAAGCACGAATGAAGTGTTTATTTAGGTATTTGTGTGTACGTTACCTTTGTGCGTGCCCTTGCTTGAAACTCGAAGATTGGTTTGAACAAGTTTTTCTTGCTGGTACACATCATCAAAAAGGCGTCTACAGTAGAGACGAACAGTGCAGCGTATTAGAAGTGGTTTAGCATCATCGCTCTCCAACCACAACGGACCAAGAGTTATCACCCCGTTTTCGTTTGAAGTCATGGATTTTAGCTGATTCTTCACAATGCTAGGAAGGTTCTCAGTGTGATAGAGAAGTCGAAAAAGGCTTTCACATTCGGCAGCATCGAGAGTTCCATTGTGGTCTTCATCTGGACACACGCCACACTCGTACAGCTTAGTACACCATGCTATATCCACGCTGCGGCATTAGCATGCACTTACCATAGAGCCGAAATACGTGGGTATAAATGTCTTGTGGGGACATCGTGCAGAAGTTCCACAGATTTAAAATGAAATCTGAAGCATGTCAATGGGATCCCTTAGCACACGACGCCCTCTGTAGTAAGTACACCATGTCATACCATCAAACGCGACGCCGCGAGCTGGTGTCTGCTTCCCTAAGTTACTAAACACTAGGTCGGAGAACGCAGTGTGTGGCAGTTCAAAAAACTGATGGAACTCTTCTAGATCGATAGATTTACTTCCGCTACCTGCGTGTTAGCACTTGGCAGTAGTGAAACAGGAGGACAACACCAGGAACACATGACTTACTCCTTGTCCATCGTGGCAAAAAGCCGATAGAACTTAAGACCTGTGGTAGCTTTGTCGACTAAGGAGTGTACGCCGTCAATCAGAACTCACTTTTACGTTGGAATAGTCCACGGCATAGTACGACTCGTCTTCTCACTTTCAAGTGCTTCCATCGCAGCAGCTGCCGCCGGGTTCTTCATTTGAATAGCGCACTGCTCTTCCTGCTGTGCTCGAGCCTGCGCACTCAGTTTGCTGTCGCTGCTTCCCATCCGTCAGATGCGTATTGCCAATGTTGAAACTGCGTGAAGTATTTTTTTAGGATGAATCGCTCCTCCACTTCATGTCCACGAACCAGAATGGCCGGCACGCCCTAAATCTGGACGTCCGTCAAGAACCGTTATATTGAGAAGAGCGTCTTCGTTGAGGCGGCCTGGCGGGTGGGTTGGTGTGCATGGGCTCATTTAAGCTATCGTCTTTGCTTTCTCCATCGACGGAGGAAAACGCGCTGCAAGCGCGGCTGGAGCGATTGACATCTCCTCGCACGTTTGAATTGCTAGAAGGTGAAGAGATGTCCACGAGTTCATTCGTGCGCAGCATCAGCCACATCGTCATCTCCTCGAAACCGGCAGCTGAAGACCCGGGCGCTTTCCGCTCCGTTCGGTTCGGTACCAGTGAGCAAAGTCAAGTGTTCCCGTTCAACGCCGTCAAGACATCTATCTACACCGCGTACAACTTCCTCCCGAAGAATCTGTTCAAGCAGTTCACGCGCTTCTCCAATGTTTACTTCCTCGTGATCACGGTTTTGCAGCTATTACCGCAAGTGACGTCCTCAAACGGGGTGCCAACCATGGTCGTCCCGCTCATGTTTATTATCGTGGTGAGCGGGGTACGAGATATCCTGGAAGACGTGCAGCGACATCGAGCGGATGCTGAGCAGAATAGAGCCCAAGTACGAAAGTTTACGTTCGCAGATGGAAAAGCTGGCGCTTTTCACGCGGCGACGTGTGAACAACTGAAAGTGGGAGAATTGGTCCGAGTCGCGGAGAATGAAGAGCTACCTGCTGACATCGTTCTGGTTGCTTCGGGCTCCCCGAATGGACAATGCTACGTGATGACCGCAAACCTAGACGGTGAGTCTTCACTAAAGCCCAGGTTCGTACAACCAGATCTGTGTCGACCACCCTATCGAGACTGCTTCTCGAGCGATGGCCAACACGTGATGTCCCAGGCCACGACGCTTCTGCCTGGCGTTCATATCGAGTGTGAACCCCCCAACCGATGCATCGATAAGTTTAAAGGAACGCTTGTGCTTACAGAGTCACGTTCGACAAGCCTGGACATCTCGCACGTATTGTTGCGTGGCACGCATCTAAAAGACACGCCCTGGGTCATTGGAGTGGTGATCTACACTGGAGATGACACTCGCGTGCGCCAGAACGCTTCCGAAACGCCAATCAAGGCCAGTTGGCTAAGCCACTTTATCAACCAAATCACGGTTTGGATCGTGGTTGTGCAGATTATCATTTTGATTATCGCCGTTGCTGTTGAGGCGCAGCTTGTGGGCTCCCCACGCGTGCAGCAAAATCCGTATATCCCCGACGACATCAAAGATAGCACTTTCGTGGACTTCGTTTGGCTCTTCCTGGCGTACATGCTGCTTTTCTCCAACTTCGTGCCTATCTCCTTGCAAGTGACCATCGACTTCACCCGGTACTTCCAAGCAAGAGCGATCACGAACGATCCTGGCATGCGACTGACTCCGATTCGATCCTCATTGATCGCCACAAGTGATGCGGCCGACAAAAAGCACGTTGTGTGTGTCCAGTCGAGTGAGTTGAACGAGGAGCTTGGTCTTGTTGAGCACATTTTCACCGACAAGACGGGCACGCTCACCTGCAATCGAATGTCTTTCCGGTCCTGCCATGTCGACGGTGAAACGTTCGACTTCGACGAGAAAGACGGCTCGCTGTTGGCCTTGGAGCAGGCTGTGGACGATACCATCTTGGGCGCAGCGGATGAAGACGCTCAAAGACCCTCCCGTCGAAGAAACACGATCACATTGTCTAGCTTCCCATTCAAAAGCACGCCCATGCAGAGGTTCCTGCTGAACCTTGCTGTGAACAACTCAATCTGGCCCAGCGCTCCGTCCGCTGCGCAGGCTCCAAGTAAACCCACGAAACCTGTTGCGATGGAATATGCAGGCCCGTCTCCAGACGAGCGCGCTTTGGTTATCGCTGCGGCACAAGCTGGCGTCGAGCTTCGAGGTCGCAACAATACACGCGTAATGGTACGCGTTCATGGCAAAGATGCGGAGATGGAGATACTCCATTCGTTCGAATTCACCAGCGACCGCAAGAAGAGCTCGATCCTATGCCGAGAATCCTCCGGAAGAATCGTATTGATGAGCAAAGGAGCCGACTCCGTGATCCTCGAGGCGTTGAGCGAGTCTGCGAACAAACCCAGCGCAGTTTTGGAAGCGAAGGAGCAAATGAAAACGTACTCCGCTAACGGTCTGCGCGTTCTGTGCATCGCGGAGCGGGAGGTGAGTGCTGATGAATTCCGCTCGTGGAACTCGCGCTACTTGGCACTCAAGAACAACTCAACGCGGGGAGCATCAGAGGAAGAGCTAGCCCAAGTGATCTCGGGGCTTGAGCGCCGGCTTGTGCTTGTCGGAGTGTCGGCGATCGAAGACAAAATCCAAGATGGTGTTCCAGAAGCATTAGAGAAATTCCGTGCAGCCGGGATCAAGGTTTGGATGCTTACCGGCGATCGGGCGGACACGGCAACAAACGTAGCGCACGCGGTGCGGTTGGTTTCTGCCGAGATGCGGCTGCTTCGACTGTGTGAAAGCACGTGGGCGGAGGGCTCGAAACACGAGGCGATTGATTTTCTTCATCGAGAGCTCCGCAAAGCTCGAGAAGAAGGCGAAGTGGGTGGAGCTGAAAGTATCACCAGCTCTGTGCTCGCGAAAAGCGGCGCGGCTAGACCCGGCTTAGCTCTCTTGATTGACGACAAGGTCGTCGAAGCTGTCACGGGTTTTGGCCTCGAAAAGGAATTTCTCGAGCTTTGCATGCAGTGCGAATCTGTGCTTTGCGCTCGTATCAGCCCGAAGCAGAAGGAGTTGATCGTCGGAATGGTGCGCAGCTTTTGTCCGAACAAGGTGACGTTGTCCATTGGAGACGGTGCCAACGATGTTCCGATGATTCAAGGGGCGCACATTGGCGTTGGCATAGCGGGTGAAGAGGGTCACCAAGCTTCGGATGCCAGTGATTACTCGCTACCAGCTTTCCGGTTTCTCCAACGACTTGTGCTAGTTCATGGCCGTGCCATGAACCGGCGCATTGCAGTTCTGACCTTGTACGTGTTCTACAAGAACGTGCTGCTGGTGCTACCGCAGTTCTTCTTCGGTGCCTACTGTCTCTACTCAGGGCAGAGCACGTATTTCGATACTCTACTGCAGCTGTTCAACATTGGCTTTACGGCACTTCCTGTACTCGTGTTCTCGGTGCAAGACGACGATATCTCGGCACGCACAGTGCTCTTCTATCCGAGACTGTACCAGGACGGGTATCACCACGTCTTCCTCAACCGCAAGCGCTTTGCCTACTGGATGTTCGAAGCCGTCATCGGTTCTGCTCTAATCATCCTGGTGCCGGCAGAATTGCTGCCTCTTGCCCCATGGTCGGGCACAGGTCGAGACAACGACTTGTGGGCGCTTGGTATGGCTCAAAACCTCGCGGTTGTCGTTCTCGCGAGTGCTCGACTACTCATCGAGGCGACAAGCAGCTCTCGGATTCTGGTGCTACTCGCTGCAGCCTCCGTGTTGTTCTGGTGGGTCGTGACGTTTGCCATCTCGTCTATGGCAGCGTTCGGACGGGAGTTCTACGGGATTTTGTATGTCGGAGCCATCACGAACGCACTACTCCTCACCCTCTTCTGCTCCGTGACGGGACTGGCAGCAGCGTTCGTACGAAAGGCGTGGCACGTGTTCTTCGCCCCGGAACCCCGCACAATTTGTCGCGAGCGTGATCAAATGCTGATCGATTTCTCCAAGAAGAAGAGTTTCGAGACCATTTTCCCCATCGACCAAGAAGCCATGTGAGAATTGAGCACATTCACGCGTGCAGCACTTAGTTTAAGGGTCGAAGCTTATATCTCAAAGCTTCAAGGCAAACACAAGAAACAAGAATACAAATGAACGGAATCCCCCAAAACCGAAAATGTTTTTTTTTTTTCATGTTCTGCGAAACGACTAGACACTTGTCCTGAAACGGATGAAGGATTGTCTATCGTATTTTATTGAGCTCCATATCTACAAGAAGCCGCGCGGCATCCGACCCAGTGCTGCATGGTGATAGTGCAGTACTATGAGCCGAAGCGGGCCGTCACGAGTTCATGACTCGGACTCGACAGGACCGGAAAGTTCACTTGCACAGCACGCAAGACCACACCGAAGCTTGCCACACGCGGGACTATTCAGCACAAAGGGGGCGCGAAAGGCGGGCCAAGTCGCGCCTGCACCGAACCATACAAAGTCACTGGGGCGTCGTAGCTCTTCCAGCGCACCAGTTTCTCTCCTGAAGGGGGGATCGATGCGACGAGGATCATTTACAGGCACCATTCCCGTATCCAACCATGTACCCCCGCGTGTCGGATCGGTTGGTCGCTTGTCGTCCACGTCGTCTATAGTGAACACTCGAGCATCAGCAGGGCGGACTTCACAACAGGAAGGAAAGGCCGTGCCACCTCTACGAAAGCAGCGTTCAGCTTTGGCAACCCAACCAGGCCCCCCAGGACCACGCCTTCGCCTCCTCATTTGGTTTTCGCAGTTCTATCTCAACCACAAGCGCCCACTAGGCTTCATCTTGGCCCCGCCGCTGCTCGACCCTCGCAGCAACGAGAAACTCGCGTGGGACGCTCTTGTCATGGTTGTCGTTCTGTACAGTGCCGTGATCGTGCCCGTGCAAATGGGTTTTCCGGAGATCCAGCTAGGTGTCACGGCGCGGGCGATCGCGATTTCTTCGGATGTGCTGTTCTTCCTGGACGTAGTGCACAATTTCTTCGTGGGGTATTACGCAGATGACGACGAGAACATGGTTCGGGACCGAAGGCTTATCGCAAAACGCTACGTCGCTTCGTGGTTTCTTCCGGATGTGCTCGCTTTCCTCCCTCTCGACTATTTCCTGACAACTACTGCAGAGATTGGTAGCGCCTACCAGGGTAGCGTCTCGAGCAGTAACGCGCAGGTTCTCTCCTTGCGACTCGCACGACTAGTCCGACTCCTTCGAATAACAAAACTGACACGCTTGATCAAGCTGCGCCATTTTGCTGCAAAAGTCGAGGACGCTTTCGATCTGGATGCTGTACTAGCACGGCTAACGAGGCTCATTGGGCAGGTGCTGCTGGTGACGCATATTTTTTCGTGCTTTTGGCACCTCATAGGCTTTACGACGGAAGACGAAGGGATCACGTGGATGATTGAGGCTGGCGTACGCGACAGGAGCGTCAGCGAACGCTACGTGTACAGCTTTTACTGGGTCGTGGCAACCGTGTGCGGAGTGGGCTACGGAGATATCCATGCAACCAATAAAGCGGAGCGACTTTTTGCAATGGGGGTGTCCGTCGTGGGTGCCAGCGGCTATGGTTTGATCATTGGCAGCCTCACGAAGATTTTAGAGAATTGGCATCGCGAAACCACGAGCCGGGCGCGCAAACTCAGCATGATCCAAGCATTTGTGCGCAAGAAGCGTCTGCCACGTCTTTTAAAAGTTCGCCTCATGCGTTACTTTCGCCACTACATTGCGAAGACGAGCGCCTTCGACGAGCGCGAGCTCCTTTGCGAGTTCTCGCTATCTCTTCGCGGTGAGATTTTGCACGAAACGTACAGGAACACCTTCTTCCGCATCCCGGCTTTCAAGCGGCTGAGCACTCAGTTCGTGCTGGATATGGCGATGTTCATCAAACCTCTTATCGTTGTGAAAGGAGATGTACTCGCTCGTGAAGGTTGCGTGGGGACGGAGATGTTCATCCTCAACACTGGCCTTGTTGAAGTCCGACGCACATCTCTGGAAAACACCGACTGGGTTGTAGTTCTCGAGGTCCTTACTGCGAGAGGCGTCTTTGGCGAGGCCTCCTTGCTTCAGTATGCCCCCCATGCGAATTCATACACAGCAAAGGCTACGAGTGACCTCTTCACACTTCCCAAAGAAGACTTTGACCGACTAATCGAGGAATTTCCAGACGCAGAACGCGCGCTATTCGACTATCATCAAGAGCGAAGCGCGATGTACGACCTCGTATTCGAGCAAACTTTGGCTCGGTACCGAGTGTATATCGCCTCTCAAAACAGTGATCCTGTGTCTGGGTTAGCTGGCCTTGAAAATATGTATCCGACGTTGACCGTGTTGCTTGATGGCGCTCTGAAAAGCTACCGGTCGCTGCCCCTCCCAGTTCTCCAGGCGCTCGATCTTCAGCTGTCCATGGGTGTTTCAGTTTTCAACTCGTCTACTGAGAAAGTGAACATGATCTGGCTGCTCTCTCAGGATTCCAAGTCCAATGATGACGCCAAGTCCAGCCACGCCACGTCCGTGTGGCAGCACATGAAGTGGCAAATACTGACGCCAATCAACCCTTTTCACTGGAGTAAGCTCGCCTGGGACGTGTTCAACTCGACGCTTCTCGTGTACTGCGCGATCGCTGTTCCGTACGAAGCTGCATTCTTTGGAGAGGACGGCGAGACCTTGAGCGCAGGTATGGACATTTTAGTCGAGATTGCGTTTATTATCGACATCGTCGTCAACCTCCGGACTGCCGTTGTAGTAGATCTACCCGGGGAAGGCCATACTGCAGTGCTGGAGAGACGTACGAAATGGCGCGTATATCTTCGGGGCTGGTTCTGGTTGGACTTCTTGTCTGCACTCCCGATACCGGTGATCGTTGCCGTTTCCGACGAGTCGATTCGCACTGTAGGTGGTTCAGGGTCGTGGGCCCTGACGTTGGTGCGGTTGCTGAAACTAGCGCGCGTGGTCAAGTTCATCCACACTTTACAGCGCGAAGAGAGCTCAACAGCTTTGGGGGCGACAATTTCGTCTCACCACACTGTTGCCCGCGTCGTTCGCCTTGTCTTTCGCGTCAGTTTTATCGCTCACGTGCTGGCATGCGGCTATTTCATGGTCGCCCGCATTTCACGCAGTGCCGATGGCGGAGCTGGCGTTCGGTCGTATTTTTCTCCAGAACAAAACTCCAAAGGCGAGATGTACGTCTACTTCCTGTACTGGGCAACGACGACGATGACAACGGTAGGCTATGGCGACACTCCACCGCACACTGTTGCTGAAGTTGCGTACGTGTCTTGCGGGGTCCTGGTTGGCGCCTCAACCTTCACCTACGTCGTTGGCACACTATCGAGCGTTGTCGAAGAGCTGAACGAGGCTTCAGATACATCCCGAACTCGGATGGACCATCTCAAGGCCTATCTCCGCGAGCGTAAGATTTCCCAGCCGCTGGCGGAGCGTCTTCGTCGCTACTACGAATACTATTTGCTGCAGGGAGACGATGAACACGAAGAAACCATTCTGGCTGCACTCTCGGATGAGCTGCGCAGCCAACTGGTGTTGCACTTGAACCGTGACGTCGTGAGCAAAATCTCCTTCTTCGCCACGCAGGATGACGCGTGCGTGAGTTATCTCATGGGAATCTTGGACCCCGAGTTCTGTACGCCAGGCGAGTACGTGTTCAAAGAGGGTCAAGTTGGTCGCCACATGTATTTCCTCGTCAAAGGTGCGGCCGAGGTGGTATTCAAGGCCGGTACTAGCGAGGACCAAGTGGTGGCGACGCTGCTTGAGGGTAGTTACTTCGGCGAAATTGCGATGCTCACGCGCTCGAAGAGAGCTGCTAGCATCCGTGCGAAGACGTACATGAGTCTCTTTGTGCTCAGCTTGCACGGGCTCGACCGAATGTCGCTGCATTACCCGGAGATGGCACACAACATCATCCAAGAGTTCCGCAACAAGATCACGCACATCAAACAGACGTCGGTAAAGCAGTTAGGGTCACTTGTTCAGGAAGATATCAAGCAGGCACGCGAACGGAGCGGTCTGCTTGCAGCTTCGCCTCTTGGCGGCCCAGGTGAACTCAACGACGGAGGTTCTGGGGCTGACTCGGAGCTGCGGGATACCCTTGGCGAGTTCGAAAGCATCTTAAGCCGTATGGTCGGTATCTACGGAGGTGGCGACCGCGGCAAGCGCAAAGCTCTCGCATGTGTGATGCAGTACTTGCACAAGTACGAGTTCTCAATCGACGACTTCCTTCTGGCCGCGGAAGAGCTCAACTATGGGTCTGTGCAGCCTGCAGCCACGAAAATCACCGGATACTCCACCTCCACAAGTGCAGTGCTCAACAGTCTGCAGATACGGATGCGACGACGGTCATCCTTCTCCTAAACGAGCGTTAGTAGTTGTGAGTACAAGTTAAACCGAGTTGAAACTCCCACAGCAGCAAATCTTTGATGGATTACTGACCTCTTATCGCCCACGAAGCTCTATCGAAGTTAACATCTAGATCCACGGCGCAGATCAGACGAAACCCAGGCCACCACCGCTTTGAGAAGCTCTGCGTCATGCTGCCTTAGCTGTTCGTCTCCCTCCGACAGTGTCCTGGCACCTCCTTGTTGAGCATTGGCGTGCAGACGCTCCAAGTGTCGAATGAACGAAGCGTATAAACGCTCGCGCAGCAGCGCCATCCAACGCGCTTCGTCAGCACTGCTTAACTCGTACACGATCCAGTCGTCAAGCACGAGCAACCACTTGCTCACTGCCTCGGAGCCATCAGTGTTGATCTCCACGTCCGAATCCTGCTGCTCTACCGCCTGCGTCTCCACGGAACCCATAAGAAGCGCCTGCAACAACGGTGATGGTAACTTGGTGCCATACTTCGCGAGACGCGTGCGCTCAGACTGCATCATTTCATGATACACGAGCCACTCGTCTGGCGGGCCAGCCTCGTCCTGTTCAGAGCCATGCTTCTTCTTGTGCTTCTGGGAACTCGCTGCGGTCCACATTACCATAGAATTGCCGTCCATTTTCACCTTCACCTTCTCTTTCGAGGTCCAGTTGCGACTCACACCACCCGAGCGAGTGAACAACGCGTTCGGGTACATGCCAATACTGAGTGCCATCAAGTACGGGGTAATGCTTTCCATGGTTGCAGGCGTCCTTGCCACAGGGGTCGGCACAAGCTGGGTTGCGGGCGAGAGCCCCAACAGCTCCAAATCTTGCTGTAGCTGCTTGTAGATGGAAACAAGTTGCTCTAGTGTCTGCCGGTGCAGTTTGTTGCGAGCACAGAACGCATCCTTCGCCTTGAATGAGGCTCGTGCTCGAGCGTCGAGGTACGCCTCGAACGCTTGCCAAAGCACGAAGTGATCGCTTTGCAAGGTAAGTGCAGGCGGTGACCCATTGCGCGCAAATGCCTTCTTAGAAGCATCCACCTGGCGCTGTTCATCCGGTGACATGCCAAGGAAACTGATGAAAGGGTCCCGGTATCCACTCAGAGTGCATGTGGTCTGCAGGATTGCGTCGAAGCAGCCGAATGTGTGTCCCCAAAGCAGTAGCTTCGCCATCTGCACAGAGACACCCCCCGTGCAAATGTGGCCCAAATGCCAACCCAGCAGCGTCAGTGCTTGGTGACCTCTTCCACTGTTTGCAAGAGCGCGCATATCCTCCAGTCGCTGCAGCGAAGCATCAATGGAGGCTTCATTGGGCGCATCCATAGCCTCCAGCAAAAACTCCTTAGCATCGCGAATGTGGAGCTTCTTCTCAAGCTGGAGAAGCTTGATTTGCAATAGCAGCTCTTCTAACGGCGTGGTCAGCAACTCTGGCAGCATGAATTCCTTCATAGCTGTTTCGTATCGTGCCTTCGAGAAGAGGCGGAAGCAGATGCCTGCACGTACACGACCAGCACGTCCTGTACGCTGCACACAATTTGCGCGTGCCACCCATGTAGTTTGCAGTCCCATAACAAACGATGAACTCGAAGTCGCAGCAAGAGCATGCGTCTGCTTGGATTTGCCACAATCCACAACAAACACTACATCCTCGATAGTGAGACTGGTTTCTGCGATGTTCGTAGCCAGAACCAGTTTTCGCTTTCCGTGCGGCGGCGTCATGAATGCGCGGCGCTGCTCCTGAGCCGATAAGCGCGAGTGAAGAAGCGCAATCTCATACGTGGACGATGTTGCCGGGGAGTTGAGCAACGCTCGCTCCATAAAGGAAATTTCCTCCCACCCAGGCAAGAAGACAAGAATGGCTCCTTTTCCATCCTCGCCCAGAGGGAAAGTACGGTTTACAAGGAACAGCAACTGCAGCAACAGATCGTAGTCCACCGCTTGATCTTGTCGTAGTGCGTCTTGGTGCTTCATGTATGATAGCACCAGTGCCTCCTTGGCGTCATCATTAACTTCACTTAGTGTGGCTTGCAAAACATCTCCCATGGCAGCAACAGGCACCGCCACTGGGGAAATTTCTGGTTCAGGGGTTGGCGGTGCTCCAAAATCAGCACTAGGTTCCCCGAAGCAGGTCGCCACATGCATACCAAATGCTTCTTCGTCAGCAAAGCCTGCACCACCACACAAGGGGCATTCAAGCCCGTTATTTGCCGGTGCTGCTGGTGCTGCCTGACTGCTATATCCACCCCCAATATGTCCGACGCGTGAGTCGTCCATGATAGGCAACGGTGAGCTTCGGTCCCTATCGAGCAACGCCAGCACGTCTTCGAGGTAGAGCGTCGTCACAGGAAAGTTGGTCCCGCCTACCATCTGCAGCACAGGCGCCGGGAAGTCAGGCTGGAAGTACTGCGAGAACTTCTCCACCTGGATGGTAGCGCTCATGAGAATCACCTTGAGATCCGGTCGTTGCTTCAGAATCGACGTCTTGATCAAAATCAGCAAGAAGTCCGTGAACTGGTCACGCTCGTGTACTTCATCCAGGATGATGTGGGAAAACCCTCGAGCGAGAGGGTCATTGTTCAGCCACTTCAGCAGCGTCCCCGTCGTACAGAAAATCAGCTTGGATCGCTTCGCATCGAAAGACGAGTCGAAGCGAATCGCATGACCCACTTCCTTCGGGTCTCGCCCAGAACGCTCCCGCGCGACTCGTTCCGCGAGTGAAAGCGCACTAATTCTTCGCGGCTGAGTACAAATGATCCTCGTTTCCTCCGCGCGTCCTCGTGCCAGGGCATCGTCCAGCAAGAACTGCGGGATCTGCGTCGATTTACCGCACCCCGTATCCCCCGACAGGACGACAATCTGATTCCGTTCCACCAGCTCCAGAATCTGCTCTCGGTATCCATACACGGGCAGCTTGGTCGCTTCAACGGGTGGGTTCCTCACCGTTCTGAGCCCCACGCCCTTCGGCTGACTCGGCAGCGGCTTGAACGGATACCCGCCGCCCCGTCCTTGGTGTCTTTTAGGCACCGAGGCCAAGGGACTCAGGTCCTTGGCACTCCACGGGTCCGCTGCCCCGTCCTTCACTGGAGCGGGGTATCTCTCCATGTACCCCTTCACCACGGGCGGGAACCACTCGACCGTCGAGGCGTTAAGCGGGGCAGCTGGCAGCCTCAGCGAGACCTCCTGCATGGCCGCGTTCTTCTTGACTTTGGCCACGTGGATGAAGCGGCCGGCGCCCTTCTTGCCCGAGCTCTTGGAGAACAGTCCGTACTTCTGCGCCATCGAGTGGATGTAGCGCCGCTGCGTGTTGTCGTAGTTGGTGGGGAAGCTCATCTCCGTGCGCTCGCCGTCCTCCACCAGCGCTTGCAGCGCCGCGTGGATCTCCATGGTAAAGCTCTCGTCCAGGCTGATGGCCGCCTCCGAGGAGCCGTTCGAAGCCCCTCGGCCGCCGTTGGACGGCGTGAAGCCATTGGGAGGCGGCCCGCGACCTCGTCCGCCACCTCCACGGCCACCTCCATGGCCGCGGGCGCGCCCGCGGCCTCGGCCTCGGCCTCCACCGCTGCCACCTCGAGTCTGCCACCCGCCGTTGCGCTGCATGGCAAAATCGATTTTATACAAGATTTCATTTATCTGGTACCGGTACCGACAAATCACAGTGAATCAGATGCCGTACATGACACTTCTAGATAATGCTTCGTAAATAAAAGTCAAAGTAGAGATTCTGTACTTCGAAGTATAGTTCGCGAAAAGATTGTTTACTCCTGCATCACCAACCCCCTGTTCTTTGAGATGACCAACGAGCGTCATCCCACCGTTGTTGTGGTATCTGTTGCGTGACGAAGTACCGCGGCTCCGCTGAACGGTCGCCAGGCGTGCAGCCTGGCTGCCGATAAGAAAGGGAGCAAGACGGAGCTGCCAATGCACCAACACCCTCCTCAACTAGATGCATAACACCCTATAGCAAGTTCGAGGGGAGTTCAGATCTCTGAACTCTATCATAAGGACAATGCAGGCGGCAGTGGGTCTCCTGCCACCAATCATACGATGACGATACAAGGCAGAGAGAAATGAGGCCGCCCGAGGACGAAGTCCGAGGACGAGCTCACTCTTCAATCTGCCTCTGACTGAGTGTTCGTTTAGAGAACGGTAGATAGGAATAAGGGTTAAATACACTGTTGTGAGTCTACCAACAACAGTCCAGCTCCCGCATCGACAGGACAAATGACATGGAAGACTGGGGCTTACCTGTATCCGTGCCGAAGGAGCGGAACATGCGGCTCGTCGCTGGTAGGTGCGCCTGCGGCGAGTTGTTGTCTTCTTTGACCTTCTTCGCACCTTCAGGGAAGCCGGACGCCGTCAGGAAGCACACCTCAGAAGGCGGCATCTCTCCCTTCGCATTGGGAGTAGTTAGTCGGGGCCACCGGCGAAGGACGACTCACGAGACGTGTCGGGATCGGATCTTGAGCGGGTGCTTGGTTACTCAGCATAACCCGAAGCCGTCCGACCTCGAGCTGCAGAGAATGCAGCTGTGCTAGCATGTCGGATTCGGCCGGCGTAGCAGTGGCCGACGCAGCCATGATGCGGCATGGTCGGCACAAGCTGCCCCAGACTCGGACACCACACTCTGGAAATGTAGTGAGGAGAGGAGCTGCGAACGCGCAGCAAGCGGGAGCTGAGCGGTTGGTCGCGATCCAACGGAACCGGTGTGCTACTGGTATATCGGTAAGACAAAACATCATGTGGAAAACAGAATTCCCTCGCTGCGCAATGGGAATACACCCAGTGCAATCTAAAATGAGGACGATCTGTGACTGCTGCTGTCGATCTTGAGAAATGTAAGGCGCGTCATAGGTCATGGGTAGTATTGTACAACCACTGGTTGTCAACCAGACCTAAATAAAATGTTTGCGGAATTGAAATAATTATATTCTCATATTAATCTAGATCCACCCCAAATCAATATAATAATACATTGAAGCAATTATAGCAATATAAGTACGTCCACGAGGAAGTTGCACGGTTCAGCCAGCCCGGTTCACTACGCCGTTCACTTTCAATGGTACTGAGATAGATCAGCGAGATTCAGCACCACTAAAGCATCTTCGGTGGCTCCGATCGTTCGTTAGCACTTTGGCGAGCTCTGGCTTGGAGCAATAAAGTAATCTCACTTTCAATTCTACGACTATGGTTGCAAACAGAGACCTCTGTGTATTTTTCTTCGAGCCTCAAGGCCAAGCGCTTCATCGGTGCAAGCTCTGCGGCGCTGACCGGAAACAGCTGCCCGGAACGGGCCTCGCCAACTTGGTCTCACATCTGGTGAGCCCCCACGGAGATTTTCGCGTGTAGTTTGAATCCCACCACCGTGGCAACGAGCGCCCCCTCTTAACCTTCGGCTTCGTTTCCGAGCAAACACCTCACCACTACCAGTGGATGCGGTGGGTTGTTGTACGGAGCATGCCTTTGTGCGGGGTAGCCGACGAGAGGACGAGAGCCATGCCCAAGTGGCTTCAACCAACTTCAAGGCGGTCAAGGCCGACATGATTACTGTGACGGCAAAAATGGGGATCGTAATCGTCGAGGAGATGGGTATCGTGTTCGTTTTGATTTTCGACGGCTGGAGCCACGGGACTATGCACTTCATCGGCGCCTACGCGCTCTACGTGGTTGGCGGTCGACTCCAGCGCACGTTGACCGCATTGTCGCCTCTGGAAGACGGAAGCCAGAACGCGGATGCTCATATTGATATTTTCCTCAACGCGTTGACCGTTTACAACAAGACGGTTGACATGGCGCAGCTATTTTCATTGTCCCAAACACACATCCGAGGCCCATCGGATCCTCCACCTCACTTTTGGTATCACTCGACATGGTTCTCCGATTTTGATAGTGTTCTCCCCCATTATTCGACATATCTCGTTCTGGACAAGAAGCAGCACGCGAATACTGGCAGACTGATCATTGCTGCTATCAGCTTCATATACCTTAAGCTTGGTGCAAATTTCTGAGAATGTTCTACTCAAAAAACGCGCTCGCACTTCGTATCTGTCATCTGCGCTGGACACAAACGACCCAACATAGTAGCGTGGGTTGGCCACAGCTCTTCAGCACTTCTGTATCAAGACACGCGTGATTTGGCTTGCACAGCGGTTCGGTAGGGGTCATAGTTCGCATCTATGCAACGTAGCTCTGCCACCTTCGCCCCAACTCGAGATAAAATGCGGTAGTACCGCTTCTGGCGTCGGCGCAATACATTCACTACCGCCCCTGCTATTCCATTTATGGATAGCATGCCATCAAATACAATATCAAACATATCTGAAGCAATACCTGTCTTATATGTGAGCAAATACGGAAAGTTAAGCACCAACACTTTTGAGGAAGCCACGTATAAACGCTAATAATCGAAAATGAAATCCTACTTGTACCAGTGCATTTGTAACGGGCAGTCGAAGTTACTTATGTAGGTAGATCTATATAGCTAAAGATACAAAGTAGGTGCAAAGCACACGGCTAGCGTGTGCTTCTTGTAGCCCTAGGGTTTAGGCTTCGGTATGCGTGAGGGCATGACGCGGTACTGCCTCACGCGAGCAGAGCCGACGACACTTGAAGCTGCGTTCGCTCTCACGTTGCGTGAAGACTACACGGTGGCATCCTCTGACGCGAGAGCGATAATGACGGACGCTCGGGCCTCAGCGCCCGAGCCCATGGTGATCGACGCCATAGATGCCGAGTCGAGGTCGTACAAAACCTCGACTACTTGAGGCGCTCGATTCAAAAACGGCAGTCGGCAGCTCACCTGCTTTCGCTGTCGCAAGCCGGATCATCGCGCAGCAGTGTGCCGCGCTCCAGCTCCAGTCTTGGCGAGCGCTGAGGTCGTCGGCGATCCCGACGACAAGTTCTCGGCCGCTTACCCAAAACAACGGTCGGGACCAGTAGCCGCGGGGCACCCTTCTGGCTGGAATCGAGGATCCGGTCCACCGGTGGCAACCGGCCCTCCTAGCCTCCCCTGTGCTGTACGCACAATGCAATGCCACCACCACGTCCGGCGACTCGAGGCTGATCCTCATCAGTCTTCACGTCGCCGGCGCGGAGCACCCGCTCGGCGCGCTGCTAGACTCCGGAGCCACGAATAACTTCATTCGTGACGACTGCCTCGCTCTCCTTCCATCGCACGTGCGCGTCCACGAAGGTCCGGGCGACCTCGTCGTAAAGTTGGCTGGCGGCAAACCACACCGCGCCCCGCGGCGCGCAGTGGCGTTGTCGTACAAGTTCGACGGCTTCTGCACCAACGATGAGTTCTTGGTGATCAAGCTGAACTACGCCTTCGCCTGCATCTTGGGGACGCCGTGGCTAGCCCGCCACCCGAGGTCGACTGGTTAGCGAGGTGTTCACTCACCTCCTCCTCGCCATGTCTCCGTCGTGGACCGATCGTCCACGACACAATCCCCACACCGAGTGAGAGATGGCCCTCGTTGTGCGGTGTGCGCGACCACCGTCGTGGATTCGATCGGTCGATCTTCCTCGCGAGCGCGCGAGGAAATGAGAAACAACGCGGTCGAGCAGGGGCTCCCGCACGAGAGTTACGCGGTCGATCAGGGACTCCCGCACAAGAGTTACGCGGTCGAGCAGGGACTCCCGCACGAAGACGACGCGGTTGAGTAGGGGCTCCCGCATGTGAACGACGCGGTCGAGCAGGGGCTCCCGCCAGTGATTGCGACGGCCGAGCAGAGGCACCCGTCCGCTGATGATTCCGCCATGCAGGACCAACATCTGCGCGAGCTGTATACCTTGGCTACTACTGCAAGCATCCCAATGTCGCTGTCTACCTGCATCGATTCTAGCGATTGACCCATTATCCACAACCGACGAAATAACTCTGACACCTTAGCGTACCAGGGTATCAGACAAGGACGATCCGTCACGACCGATGTCGCATTGCGCACACTACACGAGCAGCTCAATGGGTATACATGGAGTGTGTACGCACTTTGCAATCTGTCTAAGCTTGGTCCACAATCCGCGAAGCGCTGCTTCTCGTCTGCAGACCTTCGCACACAAACTGAAGGTATTTCTCTGCCACTAATACATGAATGAACAGTAACCGAGTGCACGAATACCGCAGTTCAATAGGATACGCAGGCTTTGAACGTCGTTATACAAGTTGTACATTCAGCTGCATATGCCACTCATGTCAGGAGTCCACACGCTACGAGTCTGTAGATAAGAGTTTACAAATATTAGGAGTGCCCGTGTACTTGAGAGACGTATGACATTTCGAAGCTCATTGCCTTCGACACGAATCAACCCGTACTTTGAAAAAGCGTCATATGTCTGGACCGGTCGAAATGGGGGGGGGGGCAAGCCAAGCCAACCCAAACTAGTCTCGGAAACCTTTGCAATGCAGTACGTCGTACTTGCTTTTTACGAATCACCCAACATGTATGTTGTCGTCGATACCTTTTGGCCAGGGGCCGACCATATATGCACTGCGTACAAATCAAAAGTACGGGCTATTCGCCGCTGGATACAGCAGCAGCAACATACCACAGTCATGGTGTCCAAGACGCGAACAGCATAGCTTTCAAACACATTGATCTTATATTCGACGGGCGCGACAATACGCCGAGCAAGGCGGTGGGGCCGAACGAGGTTAACGGTGGGCTGGTCGACGCGATGCAGACTTTGTCGCGGCTCGATTCTGAGGTAGGCGACGACTGCTGGGACGATGCCATCGTAGATCGATATATATACATCTAGTAGGACATATACACAACTTGAACTTGGGTATTTCTGTCTGCACATTGAATTTATCCTGATCTTGAGATTTGTATGCACGCTGGGGGTGACACTTGACACCTAGATTACGGTAGTGAGAATTCTGCACTACTAATGATAATGATAAGACTATTGACCATGAAAACAGAGGTTAGCATTATCACTACTAATTTCGCGATCCAATTAGCATTATTACTACTAATAGCACTACTATTATGACTACTTAGAATTTCATCGCTTTTGGAGGATTTATCGTCGCTTTTGGAGCATTATCATCGCTTTTGGATCAATTATCATCACTTTCGGGTGTATTATGATCATGTTCTGATTGCTGCAAGCCTTCGCCTTCAAAGACAGCGTGTGAATTGCCTTTGCACAATACGGGGTCTTGCACAATACGGACTCACCTAGCTGGTGTATCATTCCAGACTTTGTCAGTCAAATTCTTCGGAGGGCCGCGAGTAATGTTGTCCGGACCAGGCTCGTCGCTTCGATCTTTTCCTCTGTATCCGCTTGAGCGAGGTCGATTATCGTGGCCTGGCTTGAGACTTATATTTTTTCCCGAAGACTGCTTGGTGGCAGCTTGTGCGTGTCGCTTTTGGGGTGAAAAACTTGAAGACACACTCGCGGCTGCAAAACCTGCATGTCGAGCGCTTCGTTACTACTTGCAATCAAGCACAGCAACCGTAGCGTAGCTGACTTACCTCTTCGAGAGCTCGGCTTTTGGAGCCCGCAAATGCTGCAGGGAGACGTCTCCTCCAATTCTTTCTAGCAACAGCCAACCTTCGCACACCGCATTGCCGTGGCTATGACTCGGAGAATCGAAGGATGAACGAACAACAGGAAATAATTGCGCGAGAAGCCAGAGAACCACCCATTGCGTGCGGCATTTGAAAATACTAGATGGGTTGAAGGTCTGCTAGATTAGTAGTGCTATTAGCACTGATAATCATGAAATATTGAACTACTAAGCAACTATTACTACTAATGGGATGACCTCAGAACTATATGCTTATTCTTATGTTTAGTAGTACTATTATCACTAGTTACGGTACTATTTCTTAGACTACTACCAGTCCTTGACCCCAACATTTACTTCTCCTTGAAGCTCCAGATTAAAAAAAATGGAGCTGGCGGCGCTGCCGGCGGCGTGCGACGCCTCCCCGTTCGTCGCGAACATGACGCTGGGTCCGCTGGGCATCGACTACGTGCACGTCCACTACTGCTTGCTTGCCGAGCTGCCGCTGCTCTCCGTCTCGCTGTTGTTCCTGTGGCTCGCGGCGCTCTTCTACTTCCGTACGTCTCAACAGCGTACCCATTTCCCTAATAACCCCCTCCCTCTGACGCTGCTTCCACTCCTCTGCGCTCGCAGTGGGTAGCACAGCGGACGGGTATTTCTCGCCGACACTCGCCAGTCTCAGCGATCTCCTGCGGGTTCCTCACGACGTGGCGGGCGTCACCTTCCTGGCCTTCGGGAACGGGGCTCCCGACGTCTTCTCGGCTATCGCCGCGTACAGCTCCGGGGTGGGGGAGACGGGGGTCAATGAGCTGCTGGGTGGAGCCATGTTCATCTCTACGGTGGTGGTGGGCGGCGTGGCGGTGGCTAGTGCAGTGAAGGTGCAGCGCTGGGCATTTCTGCGAGACGTGGGGGCGTTGATCGTCTCGCTGGTTCTGTTTCTACTGCTGGCTGTGAGCAGCAGTGGAGGAGACGTGGGGGAGACGGCGGTAGCTGCGTTGACGCTCCTGGCCATGTACGGGGTTTACGTGGGCAGCGTGGTGTTTCCGGCGTGTGTGGCAAGGTACAGAGCAGCTGAGGATGACATTCGTGACGCAAAGTTGAGGGGGAAGACGTCGTTGATGGTCTCGGCGTTTTGGCATGCTCTGTCACCGAGAGGTAAGGAAGCGAAGAAAGTGAAGAGCGTGGAGCAGCAAGAGCACATATATGCCTTCATCACGAGGTCGGAAGCTGAGGTTGACGGAGACAACACGGCCAATGAAAATGGTGCCGGTAAATCCCTCGAGGCCAAAGAATTTGAGATGACGTCGCATCCTGGACTGAGGTTTTCGAGTCGAGTCTTTGATGAACATTTTGATGTTGAAGAGGAGGATTCCTTGTCGTCCCCGCTGATCGCCGACGATGAGCGTGATGCCGATGATGACGAGCGTGTGATTCCGGAATGGCAGCAGCACCTTCGCTGGCGATGGCGTCTCAAACGTCGTGTTATCCGGGTATTCAGCAGCGATAAACCGCTTCTGGTCAAGGTTCTCTCCATTCCACAAGCGACACTTGTTTTCGTTCGAGATATCACGGTGCCTCTTTTCGACGATGAACCCTGGTCGCGCCCCAAAGCATGCGCATCACCTATAACTGTTCCCCTATTGGTTGCACTGACAAGTGGATATGCCAATGTTGATATCTGTGGTGAAAGATATTCGTACCGTGTTCCGCTGTGGCAAGCTCTCGTTGTCGTCGGTGGCTGCGTAAGTGGTGTCATTTCGTTCTTCACTCACCGATCGCACGCACCACGATCGCTAAAAGCTTCAAGTCTACTACTTTCCCTGGCATTTGTGGCTTGCGTATGCTGGATTTATGCTGTGGCGAACGAACTGATGGCACTGCTGGTGGCGGTGGGTTACGTCACTCATGCTAGCAATAGCTTATTGGGCCTAACTGTCCTCGCGTGGGGAAACTCTGTCGGTGACTTCATCACGGACGTGTCAGTGGCTCGAGCAGGGTTCCCGCAAATGGCTATCGCAGGCTGTTTTGGTGGTCCAGTGTTCAACATATTGCTCGGCTTGGGGTTGCCCATGGCATTCGCATTCGTGTCTGGACGTAGTGAAGACCTGTCACTTGATATTCATGCTTGGATATCAGTGGGCTTCCTGTCTGTTTCTCTCATCGCATCGTTGCTGGTGTTTCGGCACTACAAGTATCACTGCCCGGCATGGTATGGCAAGGTTCTCATGACTTACTACTTCATCTACTCGCTTTTGAATGTTGCTGTGGCGTTTCGAGTGGGGCTAGAGTAAGATAGAAATTGGGAATCATGCTTTGTTAACTACCTAAAGAAAAAAGGAAATCAAACGGCGTCTTTAAGCCATCGAAATACAGGATCCGAGTTCACACTCAACCCATCACTTAGGTCTTCGTCGAAGTCATTGATCATTCGCCTAACGCCATCAAAACTCTTGTCTCCTTTGAAGTGCGCACGTGCCTTGGTCTTGTTTGGCTGCGGCTCCGGGTAATCTACAGTCTCATGATGTCCACCAGGCAGACTTCAAAGTACAGCGTGCAGACAATCATTCGTTCAGCTAACGTTTCGAGGTCCACATTTTCTAACATTTCCACTCACTGCTCAAAATTCCACTCGAATTTGGTTCCTCCGGTGCCTCTTGTACGTGGTTCAGGGTCAACAGCATCGTCCTCAGCCTCACCCCACTCGGGTTGAACAGTTTTTGTGTGAAGCGGTCCAAAATCACCTAACCAGCCGTTGTATTCTGGGCAATACAGGAGCATGTTAGCCATCACGTTCAGGGAAAACTTGCACCCTCAGGTACCATACTTCGCCTCGGTTGTTTCGGCCGGCTTTCTGATCGACGCCGCGGTTCTGGCACAGGATTGCATCCGAGAAACGAACTGTTCAATGCCGCTGTGCCGTACAACTCCTCCTTCAGAGGATCCTTCTGCGCTGGCCGCTGCCGGCCAGTTTCGCTGATGTGTACAAACACAATTGTGCGGTTAGCAACATCGAGGTATAGTGCCGATTACACGAAACTGAACTCACGTTGACGACTGCTTGAGGCCACTTGATGTAGGCAGGTCCTCATGACCAAACTTGTCCATAAGAGGACTCTTCATGAAATCATCAACGATTTCCAACGCAGCAGCACCTACGGCAACATCGTAGCATTGTTAGCTCTGAGGAACCCCTTGACAGACCAGAGACGATAAACGTACCCTTCGTGATTTCGCTGATAGGCATTTTCTTGGGGGCTAGGTGCCTATCACGGACGTCCTGCAACTCTCGCCGCGCATCGTATTCTGCCAAGCGAGCCCGCGCCAGGGTCTCTGCCATTCTCTGCGATTGGGTCTTCTTCACTCGCAAGATCTTCTGCCGAGCAGCATTGAGCTCGGGCTGGATCTTAGACTGTACACCCTGGAGCGAGCGAGGCACCTGTCGTGGCTGCCGCTGCTGCGGTTGCGGATGCAAAGGGCGCTGCTTTCGCTCTGCACCCACGCGCGGAGACTTTGTGTTGCCCATCGCAGCACGTGGGGTGCTCGCACTCCGTCCCTGTCCATCCGTCACAGAAGATCGACGAGAATCCGCATCTCGACGACCGTAGATGCTCTCCTGGCCACCATTTGCATCAGCGTCTTCGTCACTTTTGTCTCCGTTCACAGCGCCACCCGTTCGATGCGCGTGCCTCACGCACTCCGCTACGTACGCGCTCAAAAACTCGGCAAACGACGCCACAGGCAGTTCCAGCGCTGGGATCGTCCCTGTCGTTTTCCTCTGGTCCACACGAACAAACTTCTCCTCCAGCTCTTGCCTCGTGCCAATCTGCGCGCCCTCCCTCCCTGCGAAAGTCTTCCACGCCAGATCCACGAACTGCTTCCCCAGCAACTTCGTGTGGTAGTCAACCTCGTCGAAAGCCGGTGGCAGCGAGTACAGCGCTCCACCGGTCCCTTTCCCCGCCCCTGAACCTGCAGCCGCCTTCTCCTTAGCCCGAGGACCCGCCTCAGCCACCGCCGACGGCTCGGGGAAGTCGGGCATCTCCACTTCTCCGTCCCGCCACGAGTGCGACGGCTTGGCCCGCACTTCCACGGGCGAGCGCTGCATCCCGCCCCCCTCTCTGCCAATGGGAGAAGGAGACGCGTTGCGCACGTAGAAGTCTCGGCTTTTCGCCGTGTCATAGTTGGTGATGGCGCGCAGCTCGCTGCAGCTGATGCCTTTGAGCGAGAAGGTGCGGGCCAGACACTGCACGCCGTAGCAGAGCGTGACCTCCAGGATCTCCTGGTAGCGGCTCTTCTCGCCCGCGAAGTTGCGCAGGAACGTCTCCACGGCCCGCGAGCCTCCGACCGCCATTGCGATTCAAAAACTGGCAAAAGTGGTCCGTGTCAACGGTTGTGTACTATTTAACACGACATAACGTGTTAAGACACAACAATTTCTGTAAAATCCGCAAGTAGCGTAGTTGAAGTTGCCTTGTTGTTATCGTACATGTACACAACTTTAGGCCATCGCGGCAGCAGAGCTGTCTGGGTCTTCCGTTTGGCTGTGCGACTTCTCTTCGTCGTCATTGGAATCACTGGCTGGTGGGACGTTGCTGGATGGAGGAGAGCTGCTGGCCCACTTCTGGACACACCCGTGCGCCAGCACCGAGTGCTGCAGCTGGGTCTTCAGGAGCTCCACGGGGCCGCTCTTCCGTCGATGCTTGGTGGGGTCTGAGGGGAAATGGGCTGGAGGAGCTCCTCCAGTGGCTTGCGCAAGCGCACCCGACAAGAAATCGTCCGCTGCAGCGCCATAGACCTGCAGCAGACAAAGTGAGCACAGTCGTCAGGGTTTGTTCCTTCTGTGGGTGGTGCTTCTGTCAGTGAAGGGTGTTGGCTTACCTTGCGAGCTAACGGGACGAGGTTGAGCAGCATTTGCACCGTTGTATGCAGCTGAAGAGTCATCGCCTGGTGGTTGCGTGCCAGCAGCTGGGCCTCGAGCTGCGCCTCCTGCCTTTGCTGCACCTCGCTCGTCATCTGACTTCGCAGCTCCTCCATCTTCAGTTGCAGGTCAACACGAGCTTGATCAATGTCGCGAAGCTGCGACTTCGTTGAAAGGAGCGTGTGGCGCAACAGCGACTGTTCCTTCTTCATGAACTCCAGCTGCTCTTGGGCGTGCTTCACGGATCGCGATCCCTTTGAACCATCAGCGAGGGCATCTTTTGTCCGCTGGTGCAGCGTTTCTCCAACAAAATCGTGGGATGGAGCTTCGCTTGTGGCAAATGAAGGCAACGAAGACCCGTCCTCGATGCGCTGGGCAGATAAAAGGCGATTCAGATGGTGTAAGACATTAGGTCAACACTACGATTCAGCACGTGCAAACGAACCAGAAGCCGATCAATGCCCCAACGATAGCTCGGGTTTACGACAAGCGTTCTCTGCAGTAGTAGACGGAATGCTGGCGCCGTTTCAGCGATGAGAGACTCGAGTGCAGCTTCCGTGAGTGAGCATATCAAATGCAACCCTTGCTCGTGACCAATGGAACCGCTCCACGGAGCCAATCGCTCGAGCAGAGTGCTTCCGGTTAGTAGTTGATAGCTACATCATACAAACACAGCATTAGTATCAAACTGATCCTTAGGCAGACAACTATTTCACTGGTACGTACACAAGGCATCCGAACTGCCACATATCGGAGGCTTGCGTCGGCAGAAATTCCTCCTTACCAACAAAAGCTTTGGCGGCTTCCGGCGGGCACGAAGTTAATGCAATAGCATGGAAACCGATTGAGCGTTGCTGGTAAAGTTCTCGACTTGTGCTCAGGCTGTAAAAGCAGAGGCCCCGATCTTCGAACTGTCCAACATTTTGAAGGGTCTGGGAAGAATTACACCTTCATCGTCAGCGTATGTTTTTATCGAGACTCACGTCAACGATAGAAAGAAGGACACGTACAATATTCCCGTGAACCATACGCGCGTCGCAGTGCCAAAAGAGCAAGCAGTTGGCCACTTCTGTGGCGATCGCTCGGACCCCCTCCGTGTCGCACAGCTTTTCTGCTCTCAAACCCTCCAGAGTATACAATGGAGCTTCCATCACTAGCGCATAGTCCAACATAACGGTTGCGTCACTGCTCGTATTCACAATGGCGCTATGGGTTAGCACAAAATCATCGATGCTGTGGTCACAAAATCGTAAAGTAGAAACCACTGTATAGAAACCTACCCGTTGTGGTCTTCCGGTGCAGCATTAATCCTGCGAAGTGTTAGCCGCCTTTTAGCATTTTCAAAAGTCTCGTAAACTGTCGGGGAGTAGCTGACATCGTCGTCTCGTATATCGGTCTAACAAAAACATAATGACGTTTACACTATCATCTCGAACAATCCATGTTCACAGTTGGACCAGCGAACGTACTGCTGTTTTCAGACGAAAAAGCATCTTCTGTTCGTGATCCACGAAACCTTGCGATGAATAAAAGTTCACGAGCACTTTCGTGGACGTATTGGAGTCCATAGCCACATTCGCTTGGGCGTATACTACCTCGGCACCTAGCGTGAAACAGATACATTGCCCACTGATACTGAGGAATTCGTATCGGTGACGATACGATGCCGGTCCACAAATGAGCAGCGCGGTCATTTCAGGAGACGAGGACGGATTGTCCACCAAGTATTGAACGGGTAGCTTAAAATCCTGTATGAAGAACACAACGGCTGCAGTAAGCGCTACGACATTATATAAGCAGTTTCAACGAAGACTTACCCGGTCTGCCACCAATGCAGCTCTTGGCCAGCTGTCGAAGAGGATCTCGATCAGGCGTGGCGTTACTTTGACGTTGCTGCACAGGTAGTGCAGGGACGTTCTTTCATCCTAGAAGAAATATTAAGAGCTGCACTCAGTAGGGTATTTCGTTTCGGCCCGTGCAGTATCCAGCACCTTGTCAGTTTGACGAACTAGGTTATGTCCTCGATCGAAGAAAAGCCAAAGTAGCTTCGATGACACTGTGCGATTCATGCACAAGTAATGCAACGGTGATCGGCCGTGCTACGAATGAACATATTTAAAACGAAAGATAACGATGCATCATTTTCAGGCGGCAAGCAGGTAATACTTACCACATCTTGAGTGAATGAGTCTTCTGAGCACATTAGCAGCATAGTGCGCAAGAGATCGGTACAGATTGCCTCATTCATACAGAGCAAATGCAAAGCTGTCGCTCCAAACTGATAGTTGGGAATAAGAAAAAGTGAGCTGCCTACCACCACGGTGCAAAACGTTAAATAGCAAAAACGTCTTACCGTATCAGTTTTGGCACATAAGGAATTATTGTTGTCGCACGAGAAAAGTTCGGTCAGCAAGTCGACGTTGCAGCTTTCGTTCGAGCAGAGAAAGTGAAGCGCTGATAGATGATTCTGCCGTCGAAGAACATGCACGGGTAATTATAATAATGCAGGACATTGTAAAAATAAGATACCACCAACCTTTGCAAGGGAGTATATGCCTGTTGGGTATGCCTGAAGTGCCAGGTGAAGTAAATCACGCGTAAGCTTTTCGTTCTGGCACAATATGTGGAGGGGCAAGTCCCCATTCTGTAAGAAAACAAAGTAACATAAGTGATGGTAAGGCACAGTCATTGGTCTAAACGCAGAGCAAGTACGTACGACATCAGGTAGACAAGCTACATCAGCAACTGAAGCCAGCAACGTTTTGATGATGCTCTGATCCAATTCATGGCGCTCACAAACCCAGTGAAGGATAGTTCTCCCCATCTGTAGAAATCACAAGACGAAGAAAAACTTGAGTATCCCAAGAGAATACGACCAAAATCAAGCAAGTTCTCACCAAATCCCGCATCAGTACCGTGTTAGGGAAAATCTCAATCAAATGATGAAGCACAGCCTTATTTAAAGGGACATCAGCTGTCACCAAGCAATGCAGCGGGGTTTGACCTTCCTGCGTCGCATTAACATCACGGTCAAGAACAGCGAACAGTAAGTATAAAGTTCCTTTTGCACAAAATTCTCAAGGATTTAACACAGCACGTTGGCCATACATCATTGATCGTCGCGTAGGCAGAAGTGTCAGACCCCAGTTTCTTGATCAAGCCGATGTCGCACGATGAGTTGCGACAGAGGCAATGAAGTGGCAAGTTCCCATTGCTGTCCTGCACAATCGCGAGCTTTCCCAATGATGCAGCAAACGCTCCAAGACCTTGCACTGTCACACACGAGTTCCCGCAGAGAATATGCAGCGGCGTTCGTCCGATCTGTCCAGAGCCCCTCAAAGACATTAGACGCGTAGCAGTTGAGTTCCTTTCCCATTAGGAATCCTATACCTTGTCGATAAAGTGGACCGCATCTGGCTGTGTGTTGATCATCATGGTCATCACGTCGACGTATCGATAGTTGGGCCGCAAGGCGCACATGTGATGCAGCGGCAGCCAGCCGTCCTGCAACACACACAACAACAAGGAGCATGTCCTCGTTAGATCACAATGACAGCGGCATCTCGACCGTGCGCTGCAGTGCGTTACCGCGTCACTTCGTCGCAGAATGCTCGGGTCTTTCGCTATGGCGTCCAGTATTTTCTCCTTGTCTTTCCGAGCCACTGCATCGGCGAAGGGCTCCGCCCCCATGTCGCAACCGGCTGCGGCTTGTTGCCTGCCTGTTCGCAGCCTGCTGCTGGGCATTATGGCTCGCATGGACTTGCTGATAGCGCTGGAGTACGCTGCGCCAGACCAGAGCGGCGTCTTCACGCCCTTGGTCGCGAACTCCGCGTCCGAGTCCGTCGCCTCCATCATGTTCATCATGATTGTCAAAAAAGATCTGCGGCTCTTCAAGATTGCGCTGGTCTGTAATTGGTGGAAATTATCAGTAATTTTGATGGACTGGTCTGTGATTGGTGGGGAAATTGTCAGTGTTTTTGATGGACTGGTGCGTGGCGATCCGCCGCATCGAGATCTACTCGTCGGCACTTCGAGGCGGCGGTGAAACCTTCGGTGCCGATCTGAAGGCACTGCTGGGGTTTCTGGACCATGCGGATGTGATGGTGGCGTATGCTGCGAAGGAGGAGCTGCGGAAGGTCCTTATTGGCGGCAGAATAGTGGAGACGCGATGTGTCAATGACGTCGTCAAGTGAGAGACTGCAGTCTGATGCCTTGCCGTCTTGCTAGCAGCTTAAGATCGAGTGCTAATGCATTGCTTTTTTTTGCTTTCTTATCGTTGTCAGTGCTATTCTATTGGTGCCATCTACTGCGTGGAGAGGAGAGGCCAGTGGGTTCCGGTTCCAGTTGCTGCGGCAGCTCGTTAGGATGAAGGATGGAGGAGAGTCGGTGGGGGATGGCAGTGAAGATGGAAGCACCGGTGACGAACCTCTCGTCGTGGAGTATTCGTATCTGCAGGCAGTGCTGAAGAACTCGCTGCAGTTGAGGGCGATGGTGCGAAGTGTTTTCATCCCTACTGGTCGCTCGGAAGGAGACGATACCTGCTCGATGACTGCGGCAACACCTCACTCGGTTCAGTACGAGACTTTGGTGTTTCTGAGCGATTTTATGAAACGCGTTGATACTTTGCGTATTAAGCTGGACTCTCAAGTGGCGTTGAGCGAGCTGATGGCGGTGCTCATGGACGAAGTCTTCGTGACAATGGACTACACTTCGCAGCCGACATTCGTGTCGTGTGCCGTACTTGGCCTTCTAGGTGATTTCCAGAAGCTCGTGAAGTCTTGGAAAGAGAAGACACAAACTCACGAAGAACATACACTGGAAGCCGTGTACTCGAAGTGGTTTGAGCGGTGTTTGGTGTGGCTGATGCAGTCATCTTGCACGGCTACAGCGTTGCGACTACTTAATTGTACGCAGTCTTCCACTGTGGCAAGTCAAGAGTCATTTGTTGGGAAATCGAGTCGATACCCATTCCTGCAGCAGTGGATCCTCTATCTAAGTCGGATGGGGGTCGCCATTATTGAGGCCTCGCTAACCAAAACGAAGAGTTCAGACTGGAAACCATTAGAAGCGCTGACCCTAGCTGAGGGGCCATGGGCTCATCTGCAGCTACCGGGTCGGAAACAACTTTTTGCGGTGCTTGCGGAGCAAGATGATGTAATGATTGAAGTGTTGAATGGCCTCACACGCATGGCAGCTCTTGCGGAAGGCGCCAACAATTTCCCCAACCTCCTTGCTCAATGGTTCACACCAGTTACCGCTCACATTACAGCCGAATATGACCCGGACTTACTTTTTGCCGATCTGGTGGACACTCTAGGACGGGATCACTTGGTACTTCTTGACCTCCTCGTCTCAAACGGTAAGGCTTGTTCATGACTTGAAAGTCTTATAAGTGAGTGCTCACCGACGCTTACGTTACTTGTTGCTTCAGAAACGCAAATGCTTGGTTACTTCATGCGATACCTGCGGTACCTAAGCGCACACTGGGGCGCCAGCAAGAGAAAACTACAAGTTGACGAGCGACTTGAAGGTGTGATGAACGTGTTCATCCGGTTGCGAATGGAGATAGATCGGCTCGTGGCTGCAAGTCTATTTCCATACGGCGCAGAGCCGCTCACAAGGCGATTGCTGGTAATCGAGCAGCTTTACGAAGAACCTGGTGATGACGATGCAAGACAATTATAAATTATTTGTGTTTTTAAAGAAATTTCAGGCGAGGGGGTTCAACTAAGCTCCACAAGCAAAGAGTTTACATGCAAGAACAAGAACATACGGGTACGAGAATCCAATGGGCGAGTGCAAGGCAGCAGTCGCCAGGCAAGCCTGGAACAGAGACACAGCTCCACAGCACCTTAACGCGTCGAATCTTCAACACGAATGCCATGCGAGCGGCGATTGAGCTTGGCTTCCAGCTGGTCCTCCATGTAGTGGAACTGTTGAACCATCGAAGGCAGCATGGGCTCTACGACGATGTCAAATCAATGGTAATCACGTGAGTACGCCAGGAAAGTGCATCAACCAAAGCCACCAATACCCACCTAGCTCTTGCTTTTGGCTTCGCAAGATCGCGGAGTTCACTTCATCCGCCACGCGGCGGCGCTGTGCTTGCTCCAGCAAATGGCCAAGTGGCGACTCCGACGGATTCTTGAACGCGATGACAGACATGGTTCGTTCAATTTCATGGAGAAACTGGGGCTGCAAGTCAACACCAGGACACACACACACACTATGAGCAACCTTCTCCATGCAAGCACCGACGTTTCTAGCCACTCACACTCTTCTGGCCGAACGGCGCGAGGTTCTTAATGGCAAACTGCAGAGCCTCCTCAATATTGTGGGCCTTGATGAGCTCGATCAGCTCCTGCTTGGCCAGCAAGAAGTCCATGCCGCTGTTCTTCTCGAGGAACTCGGGGTCCATGCTGGCCAGCTTGCCGCGTGCCTTCTGGATCTGCCCCTTGAGCAGCAGCTGCTGGACGCTCATGCGCTCCTGCACCGACTGCAAGTCCACGTGGGCTGCGTAACACAGGACCGATCGTGTGAGTGAGTCAAGTTGAAGCTGCCAAGACACCGGAAAGACTCACGCTTCGTGGCCGAGTCGCGCCAGAAGGCTTCGGCCACCTCTCGGTAGCCTTTGCCCACGAGGTAGTCCATCACTAGGCGGTTCATGGACCTGCACGAGTGCATCGGAAAGCGTGAGTACAGGCTGCTAGTTAACTTCCAGGGAAGCTCGAGGCGGTTGAAGACGCACTCCTTGGAGATCCGCATGCGCCGCCGAGTGCTGCGCTTCTTGTCGAAGCGGCGCTCGTTGGCCGGCGCGCCGCCGAAGCCCACGTCTGCCGCCGCGCCGAGGCGGTGGCTGGAGCTGCCGAGCGTGATGTCGCGCGAGTAACTGCGCATAGTGAGGAATTATTACGCTACTTGAAGCTGCTGGGCGCGAAATCCGAACTGGGGTCGCGCTCGTTCTTTTGATTTTTTGGACAGGGTAGGGGTTAGTTGGATATTAACCAATCAAGAGTGTTTGGTGTGGCGCACACCCTCCAGCTGATACTTGATCAGAAAAAAAAACGAAAGAGAACTTCGAGCAGTTTATCTATAACTGTAATGCTGGGCATGGGGGGCTCCTCGACGAGCGGCGGCAGCAGCGGCGAGTTCAACATCGCGTTCGTCAACGGGCCCATCAAGTTCCACAGCGACGAGGGCGTGCTCTACTCCAGGCTCTTTCACATCGTACGGGGCGTCGGCTAGCTCGAATACTTCGGAAGTGTCGTCTAACAGTCCCTTATTCGCCGCTATGGGCAGGTGGACACGGACTCGGATGGCTACATCGGCGGCACGGAGGGGGCGGCGTTCATTCGGCGCGCGAGGCTGCTGAACGACGCCAATCGAGAGGTTCGCAGACGGGATCAGAGCGGGTTCGAGGCCGTTGGAGACTGAAGTGAGGCGTTGTGGTGTGCTGCGGACAGATCTGGCGCCTCGCGAGCGGGGGCAAGTCGCAGGAGAAGCTGAACAAGGACTGCTGGTTCGTAGCCATGAAGCTCGTGGCGCTAGTGCAGAGCACCGGCAAGTGCCAGATGCAGAGTCTCTACTCCGGGGAGCCCCAGCCGCTGGCCGACTTTCAGCTTGAGCAGCCAGTGGACAACGTGGTAAGCGGGGCGGTGGTACTGGACATTACTCGGTGGTGAGGCTGACGCAGTCTAATCGAATGTTTGACATCGCTAGCTGCCGGAAGAAGCAGCACCAGATTTTGAACGCTCGTTTGTGGTGTCGGTGAGCACGCCAGTCATCGTTGGCTCGGGGTATTCGCGCTACACGCAGTATGTGATTTCCACGAAGGTATGCCAGTGGGATAGTTGTTGCTTTTGGATTGAGGTTAGTTGGGGTTTTCACTCAAACGTGCTTTGTCTTTGGTTTGTGATTGCTGCCCGAGAGCAGACAAACTGTTCACACTTCCCCTGTACGGCGGCGCAAGTAAAGCGGAGGTTTAGCGACTTTGAATGGCTCCATCAGCGGTTGCTGATGCACTTTCGAGGTAGCAACTGCACATCTTACTCTTGCGTTCGTGTGTATGAAGTACTAACTCACCGAACCGGCAGGCACTATTATCCCCCCACTGCCTGAAAAGCGCTGGACGGGAAACATGGACGCAACGTTCGTTGAAGAACGTCGCCAAGCCTTAGAGCACTTCATTGTACGTGTCAAAATGTCATTGCATGCACCACCCAGCCCGGATGTTGAATTTGCATCTGACTTTGTGCACGTTTGGCGCAGAACGAAGTGTGCAGTCATGAGAAGCTATCTCAGACGCTCGAATTGCAGATTGTCCTCACTGCAAGCACTGAGGTTCGAGCGATAGTTTAGGAACGGGATTGGTGGATTATCTGTACTGATATGCTTGTAAATACGGAAACAGGGCCTTATAGCGGGAAAAGAGCTGCTGAAGGTAGCATCTATTGCTGCCACGTACGTACCAACTCCTGCGTCAGTGAGCTCTCTATGGAGCTCTCTGAAAGACGGTGTGTTCCTGTCGTCGAACGTTCAGCAAGTCGAGATTAAAACCGACGATGACTACGCGAGGGTGAGCAATAGTGTTGAATTCTTTTGAATAGGCGATGCCATTAACACCACATTGATGTCGGCCACAGATTGGCCAGCACATCGACGAATATGAGAAGAGAATTAGAGATGTGACACGCTGCTCCGACATTGTATATGCTGCTCAACGCGGTGAAGGGTACGAGATGTCACGGTTTGGGAGCTATTTGTCGGCTTTATCGGAGCACGAGAAGCGAGATTCAGACATGAAGCAGCTTGCTGAGGTGCGGTTGTTTTGCCGATGTGCATTTTGAAAGCACGTCGAATAAGCGATTCTGATACGCATCGCCTTTTGATGATACGGTTAGGTCGCTGGCGACCACTTTGACACTGTGTCAAACATTTACCAAGACCAGGTACGTGAAGTTGGACCATATTCGAGACGTGGGGTGCAAGACTTACATGAAAAATGTCATTTCAGCTGGACAAGCTGCTATCGATGTACGTGTCAATCGTCAGATACCAAGCGGGCAAGGTGGATGCTGTCAAGGTGCGAGATCGTTGGAATATTGTATGGTGGTCTCCCGGTAATGACCGCTGTGTATTTTCGTATGCAGACCGTGATGCACAACCGTGAGTCCGCAATTCACGAGGTCCAGCAAGCCAATGCAAGTATGCAACGCAATAAAGAGCGCTTTGCAGCTGCGCGTGCTAGTAGCGGAGCAGCAGCTTCTGCCATGCGAGCAGAACAGAAAATGGCGTCGGTACGTTGGCAGTAGATGTGTTGTAGATCCTAGTGTATGGCGTTGCTCAAGCTTGACACTTGCGCCGTTGATGCAGGCGGAGGACCGAATGAACCATGCCAAGGAACAAGTTCAGTTTATCGCCAATAGCTTGAAGGTGGAAACGAAGCGGATGGATACTGGAAAGGCGGCAAACCTCAAGACGGCGTTGCTTTCGTTGGCAAACCTGGAGCTGGATTATCACGTTCAGGTAAGAAGATCATATCTCCGTGCAATCCTTGTCAAATACTGACACGTTTCCCTTAAAGTCACGGGCAGCGTGGGAAGGACTGCGGTCATTTCTGGAGCTGGGTGATGAAGAAGTTGCCGAAAGCCGACAAAGAGCTCAGGCCCCGATTACGTATAGAAAGCCAGGGGAGACAGATTTAGGCCAAATCACCGGGTTGCTGTGAGCAACTCAGATTCTCTACTAACACAAGACATTGTGAAATCGCTTTCAATCCCTCGCATTTACAATTCTAGGAAATCTGTGGTAGCATCGCCAGTGCCGGCTGTTTCCACTGCCTCCTCCGCGATCGATACCTCGGGAAAAGACACTTGTGTTTCCTGCTGAGGTGCTTCTTCATCCGCAGTGTGACTGCTGTTATCTTCATTTTCATCCTCATCGTCGTCGACCACATGCTCGTCCATTGTTTCATCCTCATCCTGCCCTGCTGCATCCGTGTCATCTGCATCCTCCATTGTATGCTCTCCACTGTCGTTATCGGCATCTCCATGAGGTTCCAGTGAGTGAAAACTCATGTCAATTATGCCACCGCCGTCTTCAAATTGCAGACCGTCAAAGATTTCTAAATCCTCGTGGAGACTCATGCTCGTAAGCATGTCATCGTCATCCTGATCTTTTTCTGCAGAAGCATTCGTGCCACTCTGATTGAGAGCTACAGTCTGATTTTCGGATTTGAAGTCCTCTGAATCGGTCGTGCCACCAGTTGCCCCCTCATCTTTCTTGACCAGAGTTTCCTCTTTGACTGAAGCTGCCTCATTCTCACGAGCCTCTTCCTTGATGTTGTCTGTCTCCTCCTTAACCGAGCTGTTTTCCTCCTTTTTAATAGACTTGTCTTCTGCTGCTGCTTCTGACTGGGCTTCAAGTTTCTACAAATTAAGAAAAAAGGTAACTTTGGTTAGTAGAGTAGACATCAGCCAAGCATTCACAGGGACAGGCAGGAACCTTCGCTTTCAGTAGTTGTCTCATCCTATCGGTCATAAGGGATTCTAGCGAGGAATCACCTCCCTTCGGAGCAGTTTGCCGCTGGGGTTTACAGCCACATAAGGTGTTAGTTTTTCGTTCCTTGATTTCAAGCAGTGGCATCCTCAAGTACCTTATACATTGCCTCGAGTCGCTTGAGTCTCGCCTGAGTGTTTGTTTTCACGGTTGCTCCGGATGCAAGCAGCTTCAGTTTAGTCGTGTCCGCTGGCTGTTTCCCCCCCGTCGTGGCAGCAGAAGGAAGCTTTGGGGCTGCGTTGCGAGCCCATTTATCTAAGAGTCGTTGGAAATCGTGTGATATGGGACCGTATCCTCGGAAGGACGGAGTGAGCAACGCCCTAAAACATGTGCAAGGAAGGGTGAGTCAATAACAAGGGTAGCAATCTTCCCATTATCCATGCATGTCACCCTCCGCATCAAACTTACTTTGAGCAAGTGACCGTAGCCTTGTACTGGTCCACTGTCGACCCATTCATCTTGCACCAGCTTCCATTTGGAAGGTGCTTGAATAGCAAGTAGCGCTCGCAAGACTCGATCATGTTTTCGTTCGCCTTGCTTTTGGCATAACCGAACAGCCTCATGCATTGAAGAAACTTGCCCACCACCTCGAACTCATTGGTTATCATTGCTTGGTTCACGTAGGCAGCATTGAAGATGATGTTGACCTCCGGCACGAACAGATCAGGGTTGAGCTGCAACGTTCCGAAGTTACTCATAATATCCAAGAAGCCAAAAATCATTCGTAACCTGTAGTCCATAAATGCAAATACAGCAGCCGTGGTGAGATGATCTCTGCTGGCTTGCACAAGCTGAACAAAAAAAGACATGCGTTACTCAACTGGTCTGTAAACATATCCCATATGACACCGTCAGCGTCAAATGGCCGAAGTCCCTTGTACAATCCCCGGATGGTATTCGTGTGCGCAAAGACGTCCAGTGTTGATGCCCCAAGCGGGA
This sequence comes from Phytophthora pseudosyringae, assembly GCA_019155715.1. Classification (NCBI taxonomy): domain Eukaryota; phylum Oomycota; class Peronosporomycetes; order Peronosporales; family Peronosporaceae; genus Phytophthora; species Phytophthora pseudosyringae. Next base: position 66,075 of record JAGDFM010000005.1, read on the forward strand.
TTCCGACTTGTTCTGTGAAAAGCGCACGTTGTCAATTGTTAGATACAGACTTCTCTATCTCAGTTATTGATATGGACCAAGTAATAGTGGTTGAGGAACATCGCATGGGAAGGAGGTCCAGCAAAACTTACCTGCGTAGAAGGCAGCGAGGAGGGTGCTAATATACTTCGTGAACACCGTCGGGAACACCAGTTTGTGGTGGCAGCGCGAGCACACCTCGACATCAGGTGCGTTGCGAATTCCGCAGATGGCGCACAAACTTGAGCACCGCACATTCGGGCCTTCGATGGCAGGATGCCATCCAAAGAAGTCCATCACCGTAAACTTGCGTGCTTTCATGAGCTCGATCACTTTGTCGTGCAGGCCATGGGCGATGCAGGCTCTCTTCAAACTACAGAAGTCAACGCAAACATCGTGAGAATCCCTCAAAGTTTGCAAACAATGCGGACAGCGTCGGTACCTGTACAAGCCAATCATCACGGTGAAAATTTCACGGACGTTCAGCATCCATTTGCTAGCAGTTGCGAGCTTTTCCCGTATCCAGCGCTGCAGATACGGCTCGACAAATTTCTCTGCAAACGGTTTAATTGGGTAACCTGCAATCTACCATCGGAAACACACAACGTCAGTTTCCAGTGCTGCATTGGAAATAGTAGCCATCGCACATACCGAGCCTATCTCTCCCAGCCGCAGCGATGCCAAGTGGCCAAACTTGTCGAAGTTCGTGTTGCTATTGGTCTCTAAATTCACGCACAAGATCGCTCTTCGAACCTGCCATTTACAAGCAGGCAACAATAGGGTCAGCTGTCAATGCTTGCATCTAAATTCTGAGAGGTATTGCACCCTACCGATAGTGCATGCGGTCCACCCTTCGTCAGATCTTCTGGCGACGCACGATTTTGTTGTACGATGAAGCAGCTTCCGCATAGCTGTCCGACTACATAAAACAATTGTTAATCATCGGTTCATCTGACAACGCATTATTGAAGAGCGCCGTACCAACAAATGGAAAGATTGAATTTTCACCAATGCATGCCGGATGCGCATGAAGGTCGCAACCACCGTTGCACGTGAAGATATCGCCCTTCTTCCCGCACACAATGCAAGGTTCTTCAACTTTGCTGGAGGCCACAGGTACCGGCGTAACTGGGGTCTGCGACGCGACTGGAGGAGCGGCAGCGCTGCTACCAGTGAGCATTTGCTGCTGCTGTAAAAGTTTCTGCATCCCAGCGGGAGCTGACGATTGCAGAGGCTGTGTAGGTAATGCGCTTGTCTTGTCCACCTGGAAGTCAGCTCCTTGGTTTCCCATTAGGGAAGCTACGTGGATGTTCGTGCCAGGATTCGCCTGTATCTGAGGCGACTGGTGAGCCACTGACGTGGGTTGACCCATCATCGCTACCATTGACGCGGTCTCCTGCTGTTGTTGCTGCTGCTGGGCATTGCGCCGAGCTGTCATTTGATTAACAACAGCAAAAAAGAGTAATGATTCACTAGTTAGGCCCAGACAGGGCCAATGGCCGCCAAGTGCGAGCTGCAGTCGTACCTGCCATGGCCGCAGCGAACTGTTGCTGTTGCTGGCGCTGCTGCATCTGCATCTGCATGTGTTGCGCCTGCGTGGTCGGCACACTCGAGGCCATCGACGTCATGGGCTGCGGCATCATCGGCTGGGAGCCCCCGAAGAAGAGGTTGCTCTGTTGCTGCGGACTACCGAACATGGCCTGCGTGGCGGCCATCGCGTTGGCTTGCGCCATGGCCGAGCTGGCAGTTGCCTCTGTGCGCATATGCTTGGCCACCCGCACCTCCTCGCTCTCCTCCGCCGCGCGTTTCTGCTGCATGGCTGCGTCCCCGGCGCCACCGACGCCTCCGCCCCCGTTCATCGTGGCTACGGCTAATGCAAAATGAAGGAGTGTGGGTCTCTTTGGGTGGCACACACCAACTCTGACCAAAGATTATCTGAGCCAAGGACAAGAATGCGGGCGATTGGGACCCGCGCCGCACGGCTGCCTGTGCGTGGCGTCCAAGCCCAAGCCCGCGCCCTGTTCTCCACTGTGGTGGAGGAGGAAGTTCGCAAGTTCAACGCTGCGTCCTCGTACGTGCTTCGTGTCACTCGCAAAGCCCTCGTATTCCTTGCGTGAACGCGCACCTCGTGTTATGTCATTGCTGCAGCGACTGGTGGGCGCCCAAGAGCACGACGGGCGTGGGGCCTCTGCACCAGATCAACCCTGTGCGCGTCAAGTACATCCGTAGCCACGTGATCGAGCACTTAGGCCACACGACGGACGACGATCCCTTGCCGCTGCGCGGTCTGCGCGTTGCAGATGTGGGCTGCGGCGGCGGCATTCTGTCCGAGGCGCTGTGTCGCATTGGCGGCACGATCGTATCTGCTGACCCGGGTGAGGACAACATCGCAGCGGCGAGGAAGCATGCGGCCATGAGTCGACATACCAGCAGCATCGACTACCGCCAGTGCACGTCCGGTGAGTCCACTTATTTGGGTGAAGAAGTAGTTTTTGTTGCAGGATGGTGCTGATAATTGTGGTATGTGATTGGGGTATTGCAGATGATCTGGTGGCACAGGGAGAGCAGTTTGACGTGGTGTGCTCGCTGGAAGTCATTGAGCACGTGTCCGACGTGTCCGCTTTCTTGCACTCGCTCACGCCCCTGGTGAAAGTGCGCAACTGTCTCGTGTTTTAATTGAAGTGATGGTGCAAGGGGTGTCTGACTCATAATGCGTGTCCTTATCTGTGTGAACTGCAGCCGGGCGGGTTGCTGTTCCTGTCGTCGATCAACCGCACGGCGCTATCGGCAGCGCTTGCTATTGGAGCCGCGGAATATGTGATGCGAATCGTCCCTCCAGGAACGCACCACTGGAACAAGTTTGTGCAACCTGGCGAGATTGAGGCGGAGTTGAGGAAGGATGGACTTACTGTGAAGGACGTGTCGGGCATTGTGGGTAATCCCATCTTCCGCAGCTGGCGTATTCATCCGACGTGCACGGATATCAACTACATCATGTGCGCAACCAAGCCTCAAGAGTAATTAGCACCAGCAGCAACAAGCTGTTCCCGATACGGATTGAGCAAATAGTCGCTGACAGACGTACTCTTTATCACCTTGATAGACAAGCCCCCTGCTGCTCTAGCCTACTGCTTATCGGTCATCTTCTGGCTCACTCCCACCCGCTTCTTGTTCATCTTTAGCGACATCGTCGGCGCGTGCGCTGTAGTAACGCTGAGCATTCCAATATGACGCAACTAATGCTTCGTAGCGCTCGTTCTTGACCAGAGAAAGCTGCAAGTCGTGGTCGTCCAGAGTAGCTTGGTCTTTCAGCATCCGGTGGAACAGGCGGTCTCGTGCAGCTTCGGTTGCCGGCCAGTTCGACTCCACTGTCAGGCTCGCAAGTTCCTTCCATTGGTGTTCCAACGCATCTAAACATCGGATCATCGACACAGAAAACATCATTAGTGGTAGCTTAACGCTACAGGGGGTTATCGAACGTACTTTCACCGCTGAATTCGACGTGTATATGTGTGTTGGTGTCCTCGGCGGGTTTAATTTCGTCATTTGCTTCCAGATCTCGCAACTTTCGACTGCAGCATAGCACATTCGAGTCACCAATCAGCACACTTTCATTGACATGGGGGAAAAGCAAATAGTTAATGAAACCCACCGTATCGTTCGGAACGCGTTGATAGAGATGAAGACGACAGGTATTGAAATCTGCTGAACTGCAACTGCAACGGTGAGAGAGCCTGCTGCAAGCGGAAACCGTTGATCGCCCATGATGATGCCTGCCGGCCGCCCGGCTTCAAAGTAGGCTAATTGCCGCATTAACGAGCATCCGCGAGGGCTCTTAGGATCTCGCAATCGGGTAGCTATGAAAGAGTCCACCATACTACCCTGGCGTGAGAGCGGGGAAACTCGCGTCGGATCTCCTTCGCACGGGTTAAACCCTTTGGGGTCTGGGAAGATGAGATCGTGTCTACCGATAGGGAGATTGACCCCACTGCTGCTGCCAGCCGCACTGTAATCCGCCGGCTTGAGGAACTCGTATGTGTCGGCAATTAGTTCCTTTTCCGCTGACGTCGCCACGGAAATGGACAGAAACCCCGCACTAGCATCTTCGATGAGGAAGGCTGCCGATCGCCTCAACGGATCATTGTCGCCTGGGTGCACTGCAAAGCGGTCAACTGCGCATGACGCGCTGAATACGAAGCGGAGTTGCTGACTTTCACCCGGGCGCACCGCAACCATCTGCTCCAGCAAGCGAGCTCCGGAATCCGTTGACACCATGACCAGCGGGATGTGAATGGGATGCGGCAATGATGAAGGAGGCGGAATGCGCACGCGCATGGGCTTTTCCCCCACCCGCTGGACGAAGACCACACCCTTGGCTTCAGCTTCGTCCGCCATCGCTGCCTTCTGATGCATCGGACAACCAAATACGCTCTGATCGCAGGAGGCACACATCAGGACTGCATGAATACAAGTGTCCATACCATATTCAAGGCGTGATATGACTCAACAAGGTGCTTACCGGGACGAGGACATACTTGTCGGTGACGTTGATCGAGAGGGGGGCGCATGCGTCGAAAGGCCGAGCAAGCACCAGTTCTCGAAAGGCACAACTTGGTGGCGAGCCATCTGAAGACAGCACAGCATACAGCTTAAGCTCAGCTGTCTTGTCACCAACACTTGACACCTGGCCGTACGTACACACAACAAGACGCATACTTTAGTGCATCCGTCATCGTCGTCAACCGCTCAATGCGTCGTACCGTACCACATAGTCGAAGATCTCTTGGTTGCTCGGGTCATACGTGACAGCCGCTGCAGTTGCTGCTTCGATAACGCTCTCCTGAACTGCTGCTGCTGGTGGCGGCTGGATACAGCGACCGTCGTGGGTCTGGAAGCGCAGTGTGCGTGGCAATTGTGCAGATTGGAGCTCTCCCACCGCCTTCTGCAGCGACAAGCCCTCCAGCGAGACCTCGTTGACAGCGATGAGGCGGTCGCCGATCTCCGCCAGACCGGAGGCCTCCACTGCTCGGCCACGACCCTCAGAATCCACCACAAACTCCAGCACTTCCAGCTTCTCGCTCAGACGCAACCCGAGTGGCGCGATGGTCGCTACTACCACCGAGAACTGCTGTGCTTCCAGTGAGCACTTGCTGGCAGCTGGCGTAGATGTTGTCGTTGCAGTATCTCCGGCGCTTACATGGACAAGGATGGACACTACTACAAACAGCAGAAGCGCGCAACGCCTCATCGCCATATCCAAAATCTTTTTGATGCTTTTCAAGTCAACTTGAAGTGACCACATACAAAACTCAAGTATAGTATTTGTTTGTGACCTATATTTTGCTAGCACATGGCTTCTAGGTTTGGGGATGTTTGGAACGGTTGGCAGGTTAGAATTCGTTCTCGTGGGCCCAGAGCTTGAAGGTGCGATCGAAGCCGCAGGACACAACGTGCTTCTCGTCCGGAGCGAAGTCGGCAGACATGACCTTGCCGTCGTGTCCGCGCAGCGTGGCCATCAGCTTCCAGTCGCGAGTTCTCCAGAGCTTAATGGACGAGTCGTATGACGCACTCAGCAAAAGTTCACCGGATCCAGGCGAGAAGCGCACATCGCTCACCAAACTGCTGTGGGCTGGGAGCATGTACAAGCACTTCTGCTGTCGCAAGTCCCAGATACGAACGCTTCGGTCGTCGCTGCCCGACGCCAGCTGCACGCCGTTGGCAGCGAAGTCCATCGACAAAATCTGTTTGGAGTGCCCCTGCAACGGCAGTATGGCCTTACCAGAACGCAGATCCCAAACGCGTCCGTTACCGTTCAGGTCACCCGTAGCTGCGAGCGCCCCGTCCTTCTGGAACGAGATGGCGTACACCTCCTTGTAGTGGCCTTCCTGCAGCAGCAGCTCCTGTGCCGTGGCAACGTCCCAGAGTCGCCATGTGTGGTCGAAACTTGTTGTGCCTACATAATGGCCCAGCGGATGGAAAGCTACCTTCCCCAGTCGCGCCTTGTGACCCTGCAACACAGCCAGAGGCTCGCTGCGAGCCGCACTCCAGAGCCGTGCAGTGCCATCGGCAGAACCGCTGCACAAACACACGGAATCTGCGCCATCGGTCATCTCAGAATACGCATTGGTTGGGTGCCAAGCCACTCCAGTAACACGATCTTCATGTCCACGGAAAACCTTGACCTCGTTCGCGTTCGTAGCGTCCCAAACCTTCACGAGACTACTCCACGAGCCCGTAGCAACATGAGCGCCATCAGCCGAAAATCGCACACTAGACAGCGGCCTCACATCGCCATTCTGACTCGCAATGTTGGCCATTCGAAGTGCCGTAGCGTAGAGCTCTGCAGCGTGGTGGTCCGCCGTCTGCGCGCGCTCCTCCGCGCTCACCTGTCGCTCCTGTCGCTCTCGCTTCAGCCTTGCGCCCACGACACTCGAAGCATGCGCAAAAATGGCAGCTCGCGCACTCTTGAGCGTATCGTTCTTAATGGGCACGTAGAACAACTGGTCATCCTGCGGCTCCGCCGACTTGCTGGCCGCGCCCTCTTCTCCTGCTGCAGTTCCCGACTCCCTAGCGCCAGCACCGGCATCCTGCTTCTGAATATCTGCCAGAACCTGGTGCACGAAGCCCGTCTCCTCCGCGTCCAGCTCCAGTCGCGACAGAATCTCGCGCAGTCGCTCGCGGCGGTCTGCCGGCCGCTCGCCGAACAACGTGATGGGCTCGCCGAGCTGCCGCAGCCGCCGAATCACCTCCTCCACGCTCGTGGGCACTGCGATGTTGCGCGCTCGCTTCTCTGCTTCGATGCGGCGCAGCAGCTGCGCGTGCTTCTCCTGCGCGGCGCGACTGCTCTCCGACAGCTGCAGCACCTCCGTCTCCACGTTGTCCGACACGTTCACGTTTCCGGCGCGGATGGCCGCCTCCAAGTTGCTGGCCATGTGTCCACCGCCGCTGGCATTTCGCACGCTGCTCGGCACCATGTCGCCGGCGTTGGCGTCGATGGCGCCGAAGTAGATGCCCTTGCGCTCGCCCATGCTAGTCCCCGCTACCGCGGCGTTTGTAGGTTAATGGAGCCTCATAGCGGGACTTATCACGCACTTCATACCGTCACTTAATGTGACTACTTCTCGATTTCACACGTCAGCATAATTCAACACACTTGAAGTGAGTGATCTCTAGCATGGCGGCTCAGCAGGTACATGCTGCGGCGGCTGCAAGGCCCGCGGCTACGCAGCCAGCGTTCCACGGCGACGACGAGTGGGTGCACACGCGTCTGAAGAACCGAGACGCCGAGCGAGCGCGGCACAACGCCCCCGACGGCGGCTACACTTCCGAGGAGACGGTGCCTTTCAATCGCGCCGAGTTCACCAAGCAGATCCAGGTACGCAACCGCGTTGCGGCGGAATGTTGCCAGGGAAATGAGCAGTTGTCTTATGGGTATGAGGTGGTGTGGCTCGAGCAGGAGTTCCTAGACGCGGACGTTAGCGACGGCTTTGTCATCGGCCTCAAGCGCCGCCGAGAGTTTGCGCTGCAACTGTGCGAGGACTACGGGAAGTTCACGGAGGCGCAGAGGCTGGAGCTGGTGCTGGCTTTAGCGGTGGATCTGGGAGTACGGGACCTGGCGCTGATGATGAAGACCCTGCCCTCTATCAAGCGTTCCGGTCTGGTGCTCAACGTGGCAGCGGCGGCGCTGGGTTTCAGTCGGAAGAACGACCCCAACATTTCCAAGAGCGTCAAGCGCGGACTCGTGCCGCTTGCAGAGCAGTTCTTCCTGATAGTTGGCGCGATTCAGCCGGGACCGCTGTTCCTGCTCAACCTGAGAGTGGATTTGGGTATCCTGATTGAACGGCATCGAGAGGAACTACCCAGACCCAGCGTGGAGGCGCTGGAGCTGCTGGATTTGATCATGCGCGACCTGTTTGCTACGCAGGGAAGCATGCGCTTTCGTCGAATTGATCTTTCTTCAGAAGATATGGCTGCCTTCGTACTGAAGAACGAGCGTGTGCATCAAGTTCGAGGCTGGGGAGACCTACAGCGCCGCCTGGTCGGACGGCAACGCTACTGCTTCGGACTTTTTCACATGAACATGCCCCACGCCCCACTGGTGTTTGTGCAGACAGTCGTGACGGACCATTTGTGTAGCAACATCACACCTATTCTGGAGGAAGAGACCGCTGTCGTGAAGAATCCTTCGCACATCATCTTCTATTCAGTGTCGACGTCCAACACCGGACTCCGGGGGTTGAACATCGCGAGCCATTTGCTGTTTCTCACGATCCAACGCATGAGCAACATGTTCCCTCAGTGTAAGACTGCGGCAACGTTATCTCCTGTCCCCGGTTTTGCCCAATGGTTTAAGGCAGCTCTTGTTAACGGCGATCACCAGTCGCAGGCCACTTCAGACGCGAAAAATATGCTGAAAAAGAAGCAACACAAGAACCCCGAACAACAACGTTTGGATCCGTTGCAACGAAGCTTCTTCAATGCGGAACAAGCGCAACTTCTTACCATGAAGTATGGTGTAAACCAGTTGGTGCTGCACAAGTGGCTACTGAAAAGAATTAGCGACCCGGAATGGCACCAGGATGTCGAGCTGGTTGAAAACATTCGGGACGTCATGACAGCCGCGTGCGCGCGCTACATCCTCTTTGAACGAAAGCAAGACAAGATTTTGGATCCCGTGGCAAACTTCCACCTGCAGAACGGTGCCCAGGTCGAGCAAATCAACTTCATGGCGGATACCACCCCGTCTGCGTTGACATCAGCGCTGGGCGTGATGATCAATTATCGCTACTGTATGACCTCGATTGACGTGACCTCGGTGTCATACAAGCGCAAGTCTCTGGCGGCAGTATCCCCTGCAGCAGCTCGGTTGGTTTGGCCAGTACACAGTCTCATTCTTGACGGTGAGAGCCGCTTGTGGCGAATTGTCTTCGATATCGTCGATTTGGCTAACATTGTCGTGCTATTGATTGTCTCCAGAGATCGACCGCTTGAAGGACGAGCGTAACACGCCGCTGTTTGCCAAGGTTTTTCGGGCTGGAGAGGTGATTAGCGCGCGTGGATCTCTGCCTACGGCCATCTACTTCATTGCGTACGTTGCCTCACTTCACTACTTCGCTTATTGTAGCCTGTTTGGAGTAAGAACTTACTGAACATGCAATTTTGATATAGGTCTGGAAGAGTGCGCGTGAATTCCGCTCACCCGTACACACTGTGCGAAGGTCAAACGTTTGGTGAGCGTGAATCGCTAAACGATGAGCCCGTGGCTTTCACAGTCCACGCCGAGACGGCAACGCACTTACTGCTGCTGCCCTACAACGACGTGAAGGCAATCCAGCGCGAGTCGAGCGCGCTGCGCGACTACGTCGGTAGCGACCCACGAGTGTGGCAGCAACAACTTTACATGTCGTTCCACGGGAGTAAGCTCTAATGATGAGCGGGACAACAAGGTAAATGAAGGATACTATACTACTTGACGATGCCTCCGGAATGGGCGAGATAAGGCCGGAGAGCGAGTTTGTACAATCTCCTTGCTTCTCTACTTGGCAGCCTTAGCTGGCAGGTCTTCCAGGCGCAGCGTGCCGTCCTTGAGCATGGCGATTTCAGCGCGCGTCAGGAAGCGGCCGCCAGGTCCACGCGGACGGCGCATAGCGTGCTTGTGGCGCGAGTCATGCAGGTACGCCTTGCGCTGGCGGTTGCTTCCTAGCTTGGCCTCCAGTTTCGCGCGCTGCTGTCGTCGTACCATAATGCGATGATACTGCTTGGCGTTTACGTAGACGGGTTCCTCTTCTACGGCGTCCGACACCGCTGGCGTCGTCGCTCCCTGAGTCGTCAGAGCATTCAACAAGGGCAAGTTCAGCTATAACCCACCACCAACCAACAGAGCAGGCGAGCAGCCACCCAGGCCGGTTGATCAGTGTGCCGAGAAATAGCGTCGCCAAGGTCGTTTGCACGTACCATGAACTGCGGCATCATCATCATTTGGTTGCTGTATAACTGGCGGAGCTGCTCGTTGTTCGGCTGCTGTTGTTGCTGTTGTCACGGTCACCCACCATACACATCGCACATGTCAGTCTCCACCGATCACTCGACTCACGAACTCCAGCGTTGCTAGCCCACCATTTGCTGGAGGAACTGCAGCTGCTGGGACTGGTACAGCGCTATCTGCGCGGCCTGCGCGTCGGTCAAGGTGGCCTGCTGTTGCTGCTGCTGCGAATCGGGAAGCTCCTGGCCTTGCGTCTGCGTTTCCAGCTCGACGGACTCCATGGATACTGGGCTGCTTCCTATCTCTGCGCAGACACAACACGGCCAACATCCAGGTGAGCTACTCGTCGAAGGTAGACGAACATCTTGAAGAGCTTCAAGGCCGGCGTGACGTACCTGAGCTCGGAAATCGGCGAATGAGCGCGCCTGAAATATTAGCCCGCAATGATTGGACGGCTGCGCTGGCTCCAATGAGAATCGCCGGTGTGCACCACACCACATACCTATTTCTATCGACATCCTCTCTATACCAATTGTTCACAGGTTTTTACAGGCCGCTTTGGCACCAATCTCTAATGCCGATAGTTAGTTCCCACCACTTCCAACTTCTTAGCAACACACAACATGTACCTGTAGACGCATGCTCCATATCGCTGGGGTTCCGCGCTGGCCTTATTCTACTGCTACAGCTCATTCGCCTCACGTACTCCTTTTATACCCTGTCGAAAACGATGCTATTCGTGAAATCAAAAATATAACTCCGTCCTCTCATTCGTCAAAAAGGATTCCATTTTACGATAAATTTCATCCACTCCGCTGCCGCTACTGCCGCCACGTAGATCGGCCCCCTCATTCAACCGAGCTGCGAGCTCAAGGGATCTTGTCGGTGCCACCTCCCCTGCCAGGCGCTGCCTCCCGCTGTGACGGCCATGCTGACCAAGTTCGAGTCCAAGAGCAACCGCGTCAAGGGCCTGGCGTTCCACGTGAGCCGGCCCTGGATCCTCACGTCGCTGCACAACGGCGTGATCCAGCTATGGGACTACCGCATGGGCACGCTGCTGGACCGCTTTGACGAGCACGACGGCCCCGTGCGCGGCGTGGACTTCCACCGCACGCAGCCGCTATTCGTGTCGGGCGGCGACGACTACAAGCTCAAGGTGTGGGACTACAAGCTGCGCCGCTGCCTGTTCACGCTGCTGGGCCATCTGGACTACATCCGCACGGTGCAGTTCCACCACGAGTACCCGTGGATCCTCAGCTGCAGTGACGACCAGACCATCCGCATCTGGAACTGGCAGTCGCGCTCCTGCGTGTCCATCCTTACGGGCCACAACCACTACGTCATGTGCGCGCAGTTCCACCCCAAGGACGACCTCATCGTCTCCGCCTCGCTGGACCAGACGGTGAGGGTCTGGGACACCACGGGCCTCCGCAAGAAGACGGTGCGTGGCGCCCCCACCGCCATGGACGATATGGTGGGGCCGCCCACGTCCCGCTCCAACAACCACGATATCTTTGGCGCCAGCGACGCCATCGTCAAGTACGTGCTGGAGGGCCACGACCGCGGCGTCAATTGGGCCAGTTTCCACCCCACACTGCCGTTGATTGTCTCCGGGGCAGACGACCGCCAGGTGAAGCTCTGGCGCATGAACGAGACCAAGGCCTGGGAAGTGGACACCATGCGCGGCCACACCAACAACATCTCGTGCGTGCTGTTCCACCCCCGCCACGAGCTCATTATCTCGAACAGTGAGGACCGCTCCATCCGCGTGTGGGACATCTCGAAGCGCATGGGCCTGCAGACCTTCCGTCGCGAGAACGACCGCTTCTGGATGCTCGCGGCGCACCCCACGCAGAACTTGCTGGCCGCCGGCCACGACTCTGGCATGATTGTGTTCAAGCTGGAGCGCGAACGTCCAGCCATGGACATCCATGAGGGACGCGCGTACTACGCTAAGGAGCGCTACGTGCGCATGTACTCGTTCGTTGACGGTAGCGACGTGCCGGTGGCCGCTGTGCGCCGCACGGGAACGGCCGGTACGGGCATGGGCAACTTCCCACGCCACCTGAACTACAACCCGTACGACCAGAACTCCGGCACCAACAGCGTGCTGATGACCAGCGATGCGGAGGGTGGATCGTACGAGCTGGTGACGTTCACGCAGGGCTCTGGCGGCGACACGTCGGAGTCAAGCCGTGGGCCTGGTCTCTTCGCCGTGTTCGTGGCTCGCAACCGCTTCGCGGTCCTGGACAAGTCGCGTCACATTGTGATCAAGAACTTCCAGAATGAGGTGACTAAGAAGATCACCCCGCCCAACGGCACGGCGGATGGTCTGTTCTTCGGTGGTGTGGTGGGCCGCGTGCTGCTCCACATCGACGACAAGATGGTGCTCTACGAGACGCAGAGCCGTCGCGTCCTGGCTGATGTGCAGGCCCCGCGTGTGAAGTACGTTGTCTGGAGCCCCAACTACGAGTACGTGGCTCTGATCAGTAAGCACTCGATCGTTTTGGCCGACAAGCAGCTCAACCATCTGAGCACCATCACTGAGTCGGTGCGTATCAAGAGCGGTATCTGGGCGAACGCTCCTGCGGAGATTTTCGTCTACACAACGCTGAACCACATCAAGTATTCGTTGACGAACGGTGACGCTGGCATTATTCGTACGCTGGATGTGCCTGTGTACCTCACTCACCTGGAGGGCTCGAAGCTCTACTGCCTCGACCGTGAGGCCAAGATGCGCACCATGGCTGTGGACCTCACGGAGTGCGAGTTCAAGATTGCTCTGAACAAGAAGAACTACACGGAGGTGATGCGTATGGTGCGGCACTCGAGACTGTGTGGCCAGGCCATTATCTCTTACCTGACTAAGAAGGGCTACCCGGAGGTTGCGCTGCACTTCGTCAATGACGAGAAGACTCGCTTTAAGCTTGCTATTTCGTGTGGCAACCTTGAGGTGGCATTGAACTCGGCCTACGAGCTGGATGATAGCAAGTGCTGGTACCAACTGGGCGTGGAGGCGCTTCGACAGGGTAACATCCAGGTTGTGGAGATGGCCTACCAGCGCACGAAGAACTTTGAGCGCCTGAGTTTCCTCTACCTTGTCACGGGCAACCGCGACAAGCTTAAGAAGATGCTTAAGATTGCTGAGGTGCGCAATGACATCATGGCGCGCTTCCATAATGCGCTATACCTTGGTGATGTCGAGGTCCGTGTGATGACGCTGGAGGCCGCTGGTCAGTTCGGCCTGGCACTCCTTACGGCTGCTACTCACGGCCTCGGCGAGCACGTGGAGCGTCTGCGTGTACTGCTGCAGGAGACGAACCCCGACTTTGACGTGGATGCTTTCCTGGCACGTGAGATGCTTCCGAACCCGACGCTGCTGTCTCCGCCGCCATGCGTGAGCCGCCTTGAGAACGAGAACTGGGCGCTTGTGGAGATCAACGAGCCGACTATCCAGGACCACGCTGTTGCCGCTGAGAAGCGCGAAGCCGAGCGCAGTCTGCAGCCTCAGCAGCAGCAGGAGGCGGGCCACCGCTCGGTGGAGGAGCGACCAGCGCGCAAGTCGTCGATGGACCTCGCTCTGGACGCCGCTGGAGATGCCTGGGGTATGGATGGCGACCTCGACCTCGACGACTCGCTCACGATTGATGACCAGTCGCTGGGCATGGACTCTGCTGCTCTGGAGAACGACTTTGCTGGTCTCGGCACGGACGCTGGTTTCGTGGCGGCCCCTACGGCTGGCACAAGCCTTGCTGTGCAGTGGGTGCGCAACTCGTCCCTGGCTGCCGATCACGTGGCTGCCGGCTCGTTCCAGACTGCAATGCAGCTGCTGCACCGCCAGATCGGTGTCATTAACTTCGAGCCTCTCAAGCCGGTCTTCCTTCAGGTGTTCTCGGGCGGTGCGGCTTCGTTGCCCACGCAAGGCGACTGCCCGCCTCTGCGCGTTTGGCTCCAGCGCAACGACGCAAGCCAGCCCGCGGTGGCTGTTTCCTTCGCGGCTCTCGTCGAGGAGCTCAAGCACGCCTACCGTTCGTTCACTGGTGCCAAGTTCGACGACGTGAAGACGCACTGCGAGTCGATCCTGCATGCGATCCCGTTCCTGGCCGTGGACTCCAAGGAGGAAGCCGAAAAGGTGAAGGGCCTGCTTACGGTCTGCCGCGAGTACCTGCTGGCCTGCCGTATTCGTACTGAGGTGGCCGCCGTCCCCCTGGAGGGCGACCCGAAGCGCAACATCGAGCTGAGCGCGTACTTCACGCACTGCGAGCTGCAGTTGCCGCACCTGGTGCTGACGCTCAAGATCGCCATGACGAACGCGTTCAAGGCGGGCAACTTTATCACGGCCGCGTCGTTCTGTCGGCGGTTGCTGGAGGTCCCGGAGGTGTCGCAGCACCCGCGCCACGAGAAGCTGCGTCTGACCGCGCGCAAGGTGCTGCAGAAGGCCGAAAAGGAGGCCCGCAACGAGCACGCAGTGGACTACCAGGACTCGAAGCCGTTCGTGCTGGACGCGCGCAACTTCACGCCCATCTACCTGGGCGAGCCGGATGTGCGCTGTCCGTACTGCGCCGCCGCGTACCACCCGGAGAGCAAAGGCACGCTTTGCGACGTGTGCGGCATCTCGAAGGTCGGCGAGGAGACCATCGGTCTGGTCGTCACCGCCACCTCTCAGTAACGTAGTAGGAGCAAAGTAATACATGTAGAAGATGACAAGCAGTTGAAGGCATCGACTGTAAAATCAGTGCTTTTTTTATCTACTGCGTACAGTATCGTCCAATCCCCAATCGGTTTTTACATTTTTCACCAATCACAGGGCCTCTCAAATTCAAATTTTTAGCGCGGCCGTTGGTCATAATTCAAATCTCTCGGGCGAATGCGGACGAGCAGCTCCGCCGCGCGGCGGCACTTCGCGCAGTTCGACGGCGAGCTACAGGACAGCGACCAGACCATCTCCACGCCCGCGCGGTACGTGCGGCAATGCTCGCGGCTACCCACAGTCGCGGACGCCAGCAACAGTGACAAGAGCACGCGTCGACGCTTCCCGAGCTCCGCCTTTTTCTCGGACACGACGGATGACGACGTGTCGCGGCCGCTTGCGAGGGATTCAGGCCTCTCCCAGCTCTCCATGAGCGCGTACAGTCGCCCCACGCAGATGCAGAGCAGCAGAGCACCGCTGCACGTGAGTGCAGGGCCGAGAGAAGGCAATGGAGGACACCGAGGGACGCCTCACGTGCCCAGACTGCATGTGGACGCCATCCAGTTCCCAGCCACGCGCTCGGTGCTCTGGGATCGACGTCGCCTGTCGGATGCGCCGATTGGAGTGTCGCTGGGACAGGTTCTGCCGCATTTTATCCTGTCCGCGAGCGCTCTGCGGGAGATTCACAGGTTGTTTGGGGAGAAGAGTGGCGCAAGGGGGAGTGGCGCCGCGCTGTGCTATCTGTATGGAGATGCGACGTCGTCGAGAGTGAAGAAGGTGCTTCTGGAGGGGGTGAAGATGAAGAAGGAGGAGGCTCGGGCTGCTGGGACGTGGTGCGTACCGGTGCACATCAGTACTGATGATGGGAACAAGCCTGGCCTTTCGCAGGAGAGCTATGTGTCGACTATCAAGGCGGTGCAGAACAGTTATCGCGATGAGTATGCTGACAATGTCTCCTCGAAACTCCAGCCGAAATTGCTGCTGTTTCGATCGTCACCGCATGCGGCACAAGTAGATTTTCAGCTTGAATGTGCGGCGTCACCGGTGCTGTTCAAGCTTTCTCTTGTGCGCAACCTGCCCTTGCTGATGACTCCGCTCGCGGCAAGTTTAGCGAAACGCGAATTCAGTACTCGCTCGGGAAATATGCGGTCTGGTTACCTCACACTGGATCGAACGCGCAAGGCGGTGCCGCTGCTGAAAATTGATCCTCTTGTTCTGCAGCAGCCGCTTGTCGGCGTTTGGGTCTATGGCGTTCAGATTGATGACGCATGGGATGAAGGCACCGCGCGACGACAACTCGCTAATCCGTTCGTGTACTTTGCGTGCATTGGCTATCTGACGTCCGAGGCGATCAAAGAGCGCGTGGGGCCGGAAAAGAACACGTTCTTAGTCGCACTCTATTCTGCTGATGGCCCTGACAGCGGTGGCGTGGTTGGTTCATTGCCACGATTCTTCGAATGCAGCTTTTCAGAGTTCCTGTCACCTCAAGCGAGGCCACTTCCAATGGAGTTGTATTCCCATCGACGATCCTGTTTGGTAGGCGTGTCGACGTTCTCGAGTGATGTGGAACTTACTTTGTCTGCCGCCCCAACAAGCGAGTGGGAAGAGGCTAGGCGTCAAGCAAAAATCCCTACGGCTCTGCGTTCAACTGAAATCGAGGACCCGGAGTTAAATGAAGCCGAAGCACGCGCTGACAACAATGCGTGGAAGCGTTTGCAGTCACCACGAGATATGTCGTCTGCCTTCGTCAGTGAGGAAGAAAAGGAAGACGTAGCAAGTGGTTGGACGATCACAGCTGATGCCCTTCGACAGACCTCCTCTCGAGCTGTGAATGCACAGAGTCAAGCATCGGTGCTAAGTGGAAAGGGAGCGATTGATTCAACAATGACCCCGGAAGCTGCTCCTGCAGAAGTTGAGGAGAAGCCGACAGCGCCGACCAGTGTCGAAGATGCACATGATGCGACGTGTGCGCATGTTGAAGGCGAGACCTCACGCGTATCCCCACCGAATGAAACAGTAGAAGCTAAGGGTTCTACTTCACGTGATTGGGCTGGTAACAATACCAGTAGCTACCGGAGTTGCTGCAAAACACAGCAGCTGCTGACAATTCAGCACCAACAGATCCTTGAAAACCAGCAGAGGCAACTACACGAGATGCAAGAGCAGATCGCTCAGCTACGCCGCCTCCTACATGCTGCAAGAAGCGGCAGCAGCAACACAAAGAACCAAGCATATACTCCTCCAAATGACGAAGGATATGACTCGGATGCTAGCAGTTCAAGCATTGGAGCGGTCGCTGATGTCTCCAATATCTCCAGTACGTTTAGCAGGCACGGGAATGGTCACGCGAGTTCTCAGTCGTCAATGATATCAGGACCACGGCATAGTGGAGAGGGCCCGTTTTCTGACAAGTCTTCTGTTCACACTCACCAAGACAACGAGCATGACAAGGAAGGCGACGAAGACAAGGGCGTTTCATTAAGCTCCTTGAGTCTATCGTCGATTAGCAGCGGCTCCGAAGCCGATTTATCATCACTGTCTCTTTCTCTTGTGGGCGAACAACAACTGAAGCAACTTGGATCCTCACAAAACCGCGGGAAAGAGCCGACTGATGGCAAAGAAAGTGATTCTGAAGCGGAAGGCTTAAGCCGATCCCAATTATCGCAATTATCGGGGGGTATTCTGAAGACAGCGCAGCAGCCCGCAGGAGCTGAAGCTAACGTTGATGTTGAAGCGGAGGAGTGCAACGACGAAGGAAACGAAAATGCTGAAAAGAGTTACAGTGCACACAACCTATCCGTTGGCGAATTGAGTTCTTCAAGTAAGGAAGCCACCCGGGAGACTGACGAAGCAGGCGTGAAATTTACCGACCACGACGAAGACGCCGATCGTGATGCCAATTCTAGCGGCGATGATCCTACAGCAGTTGAAAGGCTGCTGCCACCTGACGCCTACCTTCGGAAGGTTGGGGGCTTTGTCGACCACCACGGTGGCTGCTTCACGACGCCACCTCTGGATTTCCACAGTTTTTGCGTGCCCCGCATCAAGTTTTCGACCGAGGCTCCGGAGTGCTTCATGTCTGATTCAGAGGACGAGGAGATCCGCCTCATCGAGCAGAAATACAAGCGGTTGATGGCGGCATGACCTGTCAGCAACCTACGATTGAACCTGTCCAGTCGTGGGAGTACAGAACAGCTTCGTTCAGCAGCCAGGTACACTAAGATTAACCTTCTACATCATAGCCGCTACGTAGCATTGACCTTCCTCCCCGCCGTCAGGCTTATCGCCGAGTTTGTTTCTTAAAACGAAAGCCGTCTACAAGTTTGGAAATTTAGTTCACGGCACCGGTACAAGCAGCTCGTCAATAGCTTGCTTGGTTTCTGACTGCAACGATGGTCCTGAGCCTTGTGGGTCCTTCACGTACACAAGGTATTCCGCAGGGAGCATGAACACACTAGCTGGCTGTGCGGGCGAGGCAGCGTGCACCACGAACCGGAAACGGTTCAAGTTGTAGATGCCTGACGCCATGAAGCATGCCTTCAGGTTAACTGTCACCCGGCTGTTCGGTGTGAATCGAGCAACCTTCTTCTTCGTGACCCCAGCCCAGAAGAATCGAGGCGGTGCACCGTGGGGGGGAGACGCTCCAGAATGAGAGATCGAGTGCAGTTTGGTCAACGGTGAAGAAGCGGGTAGCGAGGCCTGGGCTTCCTCAGGATGCAGCATCTCGATCGTGACATCAAGAGGTGCCGAACTAGGCGCCGAATCGTTGCAGACTTGCATCATGATATCTAGTTCTGCGATGCTCAGGCCCGACGTCGACCCGGGGTACGTGGATCCCCGCAGCTCGACGGAATCGTTGTAGCTGAGCGTCACAGTCAGAGGACACGAGGCTTCCTGAGTTGGTGGGCGGATTTTCACCGACGTTAGATTTGCCTGACCGATTGCCCGATGAGGTGCCACTCCAGCCACCTTTTCGTTGTATGGTGCGTGGCAATCTGTAGACCACACAAGTACAAGATGGCCATCCGTATCCAAATGGGATAGTAGCGCTTGTTTCGACGTAGGCTGCGGTTCCTGCTGTGGCTTTTGCTCGTTGCCGTCTTCACCAGCACTTTTAAGTGCCTTGTTCTCTCGTCGCACACTTTGAATCGTACGGAAGCCGCCGCCACGTTTCCCGTCGTTACCATCACCAGTTCCGGCGCCGCCTGCCCGAACTAGCTCTGCAGCATTTTCCAAGCACAAAAACTGTTCGATCGGCAAGCTCGCTGATAACTCAGCGCCACTCTCCCCAAGAGGCAACTTACACCATTCAGATGCGCCAGTAATAGACGCATCATGTCGACGAGCCACGCGGAAGTAACTTGTGCTCGCTTCGAAAAAGCCAAGATGCAGTGAATCCCGCACGTCGGCAGAACTCTGTGGTGGCGTCCGTGCCAATCTCTCAACCGCCCAAGAATTGCTGACACATAGGAGTTCCTCTAGTCGCACTACCCCGTCACGAGCCCCAGTCAAGTCGTGGTGGTCACCTCGCTGGTTTGACACTGTAATGCCAAGAATGTACTCACCACTAGCTTCAAAACTTGGCTCGATCGAGTAGGACACGTCGATGCACGGCAACAAGTCCAGGTCCAACTTCATTTTCACCGTGCGCGAGAGTGACGATTTGTTACTTGCTTCGCCGTCGCCTGATGAAGCCTTGTACCTGAATAGGAGGGCCGGATAACGTCGCCCAGGAGCAGCGCTTCGCGCCCATATCGAAACTTCTCTACTTTCTCCAGGGGCGAGAATAACCTCGCTCAAGTCCACGACATGGCCATTGGCGCCAACGTATCCGCACAGTTCTTCCATGCTCCCTGTTCCTGATGCGCAAAGCAGCAAATCGGTACAGCAGACTTGGAGTCCACCTAGAGGCGCAGTCCCGGAGTTGACAAGAGAAACTTTCAGCTTCATGAGCTCGCCAACAAAAGCCTCAGCAGGAACACCTTCGACTTTGACACCGAGCCACGGCATGGACTCAACAACATTGGCGATGAGACTCATGTTCGGAGCGCGAGCTCGAGCTTCTCGGTTTGCTCGCGTATCTTGCAAGAGGGGGCCAGGGATGTCAAACGCGTGCTCACCTTGGACATCGCCACCGCATATCGACCAGCGGACGCCGGTCAAGCTTAGCTTCCCACAGATTTCCGGGCACACAGCAAGGCGGATTCGTTCTTCACTACAAGGGAGGAGCTGGAGATTCACACTATCAATCACAACACGCTGTTCGGCAGACTCCCTGGTCTCGGGGACCGCAAACACCTCCTTGTTTTCACCGGCGGTCTCGAAGTTCCCGAACAAATGAATATCTTCTACGTCCACAGCGCAGGAAAGCGCGTTTTTCATCACAAACTCGACATAGATCTGCTCCCCCAAGACGTAGTTCTCCGGCTTCTGAATCACAGCATTCTTCTTACTGCGATAACCAGCGTACAGATGAGTAGGCGCAAACCAACTCTTCGTTTCATCGTTGTTGCCTGACGTAACGTATTTGTGCAGCCGGTTTTGCTTGTCAATCATATCCCCGAGCTCTTGCCAGGTCTCCGCTTCTGAATGGTTACCGTCAATGGATCGATCAATACCGCATGCGTTGGTCGACGCAAACACAACGGTCGACTTGTCATCCAATTCAGGCATGCACAAGTCCCGCACGAGCAGTTTCTTAGCGCTACCGTCGCCGTTTTTGATCAGGATGGGACCACCTCGAGAGAACGAAGACGGAGACGCGTCAGCACGCTCTGTCGCCAAGAAATCTTTGACCATCAGACCGAAATCGTACAGCATGGCTTCCTGCTGGCTTGCAGAGTTGCGTCCCGTGCCGATAAGCTTGAGGAACAAATTGATGGAGGCCATGCGGTCGTCCAACTTGTTCGCCTGTTGCGCAAGCATGAAGTTGATGTGATCTTCAACAAGGAACCAGCCGCTGCAGTCGTAGATGGCGCGTGCCAAGGAGTAGCACCTTGCAGAGTGCTGCTCATGCCCCAGCGAATCGTAAACATGGCCAGCCATAACCATTCGGAAACCGTACTTGCGGAACTTGGGCAGTCGGGCACGCAGGTCACAAAGAGCTGCACGCTCCATAAGAACTGCCGCACAGATGCCCTGCTCCATTGTCGAGCCTCGAATCAGCGCAGCAGACGCGTTGTCCATGTAGTCCGTGAAAAGACCCGACTTACTCAGCGTGTGGTAAATCTCGCCAGCAATTACCGCTGTACGGATAGCCAGGCGCTGGGTCAACGGTGACGGTGTTTTGGCGTAGATCGCATTGGCCGAGTCCAGAGCATTCGTCATCTGCATCGGCGACCCCTTTGTCAAGAGCAAGCAGAGCGCAATCATCTCATTCACGTTTGCGCAATGGAACACCGACTTGTCCGATTTGAAGTCGTCGCGCACCAAGCGATACATTTGCAGAGCCAGCTCGTAGTCTCGGACAAGGAACGCTGTATCGGCCAGAAGGCGCGTCTGCGATTCAATGGAGTCACTCTTGTAGACGACAGCCCCCGACGCAGAGGGGTTCGACGGCCGCAAGTCCTTCGGCTTGCGCAGCCACGACTTGAACACGTTCTTCACCCCTTTCTTCATGGCCGACACCACTTCATTCAGCTGGAAAAGGCGTCCTTCAAGCGACGACAACATGAACCGCAGTCCGAAATCCCGCACGAACGCCTTGATCTGCGCCACATCATCCCTCGACAGCAGCGCCCCCACGCCATCGCTCACTTGCGGGAACGTCTCCACGTCCTGCGGGAACAGCGGGGGTCTCACGTACGGGTTCTCCGTCCACAGCGCCGCGAACGGCGACGGCACCGGCGCATCCTCCACAGGCAGCGAGTTCACCCTCAGCACCGTGCCGTTCACCGTCGAGATGTTCATACTCCTCAAGATCGCGTCGGGGTCGATGGACGTACCCTCCGTCTCCAACACATCGTGCACCACGACGTAGAACTTGGGGACCAGCGTGGCGTCGTACAGCCCCAGCTGGAAAGGCGCGGGTAGGTTCCTGGGCGCTATCAGCTCCTCGAAGCTGTGGCGCGGGTTCGGGTCCGTGGAGCTCACGACCACGAGCATGGCCACGGGGTGGCACAGCAGACTGTACTCTTCGCAGCGGAACGTGTCCATGAGCGTGTGCTTGAAGGACCGGTACCAGGGCATCGGGTCGCTGCTGCCTTCCGCGTCCGCGCCGATGACGCGCTGGTACGTGGGCACGTCGTCGACGCTGGCGACGCGTGGGATGTCCAGCTCTACGGAGGAGGCGGCCGCGGCCTTGTGCGGCGGCGGGTGGCGCTTGATGCTGGCGTTCAGCTGCTCGGTGGCCTCGCTGACCCCGAGCACGCGCAGCTGGCTGGCCGCCAGGAAGCGGAAGTTGAAGCGCGCGAGCTGAATCGGGTGCGTCACGGAGCGCAGCGGCGTGTCGGCGTCGTCCAGGCGCGCGAAGCCGTTGAGCAGGTCGGCGATGGACAGGTTGCTCTTCTGCGCGATGCGCTCGGCCTCCGACGTGCAGCACGTGAGCACCACCGGCGCGAAGGTGTCCTGCACCCAGCCCTCCAACGACTCCATCGCGATGGAGCTGGAAGGGAGCGCGCGCGATGCCGAGTCAGGAAGTGATAATGATCCTACGAATGGTACTTTCGAATTGGTATGCTTGAAAAACACTAACATCCTGTACTTTTACAGATTGATTCGACGAAAGACGTATGCTCGAAACGGTATCAATTCAAGTAGCTCGAAAAGCATACGCTTCTGGAAACTACCACAATGTACGTATTACCAGTAAGTAATAAATACTTCCGCGGAAACATGAACAATGAACATGGGACCGAGGTGGCGGCGGCGGCGGCGGTCAGCGAGCAGCGTGATGCTAGTTGCCATGGCAGCGTGAAGAGGAACCTTCCTGCTGCTACTGCAGCCAACAAACGGCGGAGATGCGTGGTGGACAGCTGCGAGCATGCTGCTGTATCGAATGGTCGATGCCGAGGACATGGCGGCGGGAGACGCTGCGCGATGGGAGGATGCACTCGCGCTGCTCAGAGCGGCGACCCGGATTATCGCTGTTATGCGCATGGCGGCGGTCACCGACGCTGCAGCGCGAGCGGTTGTATCAAGAGAATTCAGTCGCGTGGACTGTGCATAGCTCATGGAGGCAGACTGCGCTGTGGGGCGGTGGGCTGTAAGAATTGGGCGCAGAAGCGAGGGCTGTGCTTTAGGCACTGCGGTCAGCAGGAGCTCGGCGCGGTTCGCCAACCAATAAGTGGTATGAACGCATCGGATCACGGCGCATCGGTGCGCGTTGGTCTCACAAGTGAGGAGCATGAGAACACTGCACGGGAGGTTCTTGGAGCTGACGCCGCGCTCTCCGACACTACATCTACAGTGGTGCGCTGCCCAATCGAGGGCTGCACCGCCGTCGCTGAGAAGAAAGGGAAGAAGGGTCTCTGCCGGTTCCACGGCGTCAACCAGCGCTGCAACTACGTTGGCGGATGCCGCAACGTCGCTCACCTCAACAATTTGTTTTGCCTGACGCACCTGGCGCACGGCGGTAGTCCGCCGCGAAGGAACAGCAACACCAGTAGTACGGTGGTCATCGATCCTGCGGTCGTTGAGCGGAACGCACGCGTGCGCGCGTCAACGGTCAAGATCACTGCTCGACAGCAAGAGCTGCAAGCGCGGCAGTACTGCGACTCGGTCTTGCTGGCCCGATCCGCCGAGCTGTTCGCCATTCTCGGCGGCGATGCAGCGGCTGAGACCTTTGATACTGCTACGCTGAGTAGCAGACCGGCAGTCCAGACGACAGCCCGCGCGCAGCAGAAGATCGCCGAGCGGTTCTGCAACGAGGTGCTAGCCGCCCGAGCCTATCACTTCATGCGTACGACTCCCGCTTCTCGGCCGACAGGGCCGACCGTCACCAGGATGCCTGCGACGGGAAGAAGACACCTTCGAAACCCCAACCAAGTGGAGGAGTGCAACATCCGGGGCTGCCGGAACTTGGCCAACGGGAGAAGGCCGTTGTGCGCCGCGCACGAGGCCTGGGCTACCGGCCAGTACCCTGCCCCGCTAACAACGGAGACCGCTCCGCAAGTTGCCGTTGCACCTATCGCCGCAGCTGCTTACGCCCCGATAGGCGAGAATTTCTCGCTGGCGAAGTGAACGTCCTGATTAGCAAGAAAACCTGGAATCCTGCATTCCGATGTGCTAGGATGGGTTGTGACCATCACTCCTGCGGAGCATCTTGGGTAACAAATCCGATAAAAAAGAAACGAAGAGCGAAGAAGCAGCCAGCGAACGCCACGCAGCGACCACTGTGCAGTGCGCCTACTACACGAGCAGACCCCAGCAGCAGCCTTCCTGGCACAGCACACTCGGCACCATGACGGCCCACGTGGACACGAACAAGAACGTCAACTGGATGGACTCCCGCGGCTTCTGGACGTTCTACATCCTGCTGCTGGCCTCGCTGTACATGGCGATGCCCATCGTCTTCCCCTCGCATGGCGACGCCCTCACGGCGGTCAACGTCATCCACGGCGTGGTACGTACTGTAGCTCGCCTGCCAGAGCTCTGGCCAGCTCCTCGTGGCCGTAGCACGAGAGGCTGCCCGGTATCTTTGCACGGAGAGAGGGGCATTGTACTGATATGATTGCTACTGCCACGGCACAGGTCTCGTTCGGCATCATGCACTGGATCAAGGGCTCACCCGACGACAACTCGATGGGCGACTACCGCGAGCTCACGTTCTACGAGCAGATCGACCAGGGCCACCCGTGGACCAACACGAAGAAGTTCCTCATGATGATCCCCACCTTCCTGTTCCTAGCCGCCTCGGTCGCCACGGACTACGACACACGCCACCTGCTCATCAACTTCCCCATCTGGGGGACGCTCATCCTGGCCAAGCTGCCCGAGTTCGACCGCGTGCGAATCTTCGGCATCAACTCCACGGTCGGCATTGACGACCACAAGAAGAACTAAGCGAGTGCGAGAAACACCGTCTCACGAACAGGCTACTGGCGAGGAGGGTAGCGCGAGCTGCGGCATTTTTGCGTCGAGACGGAGCCCACGCCAGCAGCGACGGCCTCGTCTTTTCCGAGGAAACCGATGAACGATTTGGCTGGAGGGGACAAGTGGACTGAGTTGGCGTCCTTCTTGCCTTCTTGAAGTTTGATTTGCTACGTATACCCTTGCTACGCCGCTGCTTGCAGCGACGAAATAAACAAGATTGTCATGATCTCGCCCCTTTACGGAGGCAGCGATGTTTACTTGAAATGCGTACTGTGTGAGCGTGGCTGCATTTTGGTGCAAACAGCGCGAAAAAGGTATCCTTCAGATGTGCAACCTCCTGCCACAGTGGCTGGAAGCTGCTGAAGACGAATATGCAATTGGTAGACACTTTCAGCATGAAAATCCTTAGAGCGGCTGTACTTATCCAAAACCACACAGCTCACATAACATCTACCGCCGCTATTCCGCCCTACGCACAGCGGTAGTTTTTTTTCTTCCTGTTTCTTCTTTCTCTGCCGGTTGCTCTCTCCTCTCTCGCACTCCTCCCTGCATCTCCCTTCTCATCCACCCGTCCATCTAACAGTAAAGTGACACTTCGCTCGGAACGAGGGACCTCTGGTCGTCTTTCGTGCCACGATGAAAAGAGTTCGCACTGACGTTGAAGCTGCAGGATGCAATAGTCAGTAGTAGCTGTGAGGGCTCTAGCAGCATCCGCTCTTGGACTTGGACGCCTGGGGAGGGGTGATAGGGAACGCCTCGCGCTCGGGCTGGGGCGGGTTCTTTGGCAGCCTCTTCGCGATGGCGACGAACAGGTCCTTCACGTTCACAGCCGTCTTTGCCGACGTCTCCATGTGCAGGATATCGTTGTCCTCAGCGTACTGGTGAGCCTCCTCGAACTCAACCTTGCGACGCGCCTCGAGATCGGCCTTGTTGCCCGCGAGAGCGATGACCACATTGGGGTCCCCGCGACGCTGCAGCTCCTTCACCCAAGACTTGGCGCCAGTGAACGAATCCTGAACATCAGCAACCAGCGACACAGCACTTTAGTATGACTCTGCCACAAGTTGCTCCCACTGCCGGCGTACCACCACAACCTCGATCCGTACCTTGTTGGTCACGTCGTACACGACGATAGCAGCGGCGGCACCACGATAATACATCGGCGCTAAGCTGCGGTATCGCTCTACAGGCGATTAAGGAAAAATAAAAACACACGTTTAGTCTCCGGTCAACGTCGCAAACCCGACATCAGGGCCAATATCGTTCTGTGGGGTTGTTGAAGGCTTACCTTGTCCTGCGGTATCCCAGATCTCAAACTTGACCGTCAATCCGTCCTCAAGACCGACCGTCTGTGTAAGGAAAGCAGCTAGATACCACCAACCGGCGCACGCAATAGGAAGTAAACATCGTTAGAAGAAACTACCCAGCACCCACCCACCCACAGGAACGTGCGTTGACAGGGGGTAAGGAATCGCCGAGCAAAAGGTGACGGGGGGATGAACCCCTTGCTGGCCGCGTACCTCCGATCGTGGGCTCCTGGAACTCGAAGAACTCGTCGCGCACGAACCGCACGACCAGACAAGACTTGCCCACGGCCGTGTCGCCCAGCAGCACGAGCTTGAAATGACATGTCTTTCCTTGCGACATCCTGCTGTCTCCTCCTTAATAAAAGCTTTTCTTCTCTCTGCGTCCGCTCGCTGACTCGAAGAACCCGCGGGATCCTCGCTTCTGTGCTTGGCTGTAGGTGCTTCTCGACGCGTGGACGGTCGAGATTTCCTAGCGACAGAGACCTGCGGCTTCGCTGGAGGGATGGCGGCGAGGGTACGCGTTGGGAGTCTGAGAGGCGCTGGCGCTTCCTTCTTCTTTCCTTCTCGCTTGTGAGTTTGCTTCTTTTTCTCGCGGTACTGACGGCGTTTTTGTATGGATCCCGCAGCCGGCTGAGATGGGAGAAAAATCCCCCTGCGAAAGGCGATGCTCATCGGATTGAAAGGGATTTTGGAGCAACGTACCGTACACACCTTCAACCTTCAACGCGCGACGCAGGACAATAATGGCAAAGGAAATCACACAAGCAATGACTGTATTGGTGTGTTGTGTGCAGGCGCTCGCTACTGGCGTCGAGCTGCCTATCGACCGCTTGCCTCCGCTGGCTTGATGCACCCGTCGTCGTCCTACGGAATGGGTTTGATCTGGACAAAGGGCAGCAACGACGTGAGGATACAGCTGCGAGCAAGTTGGCGCAGCGAGATGCGAACGCACCTTGAAGTGCAGCGTAATCAGCGAGAACACCAGGCACTTCAGGTCCTGCACAAGGTAGTACAGCACGCGCAGACCCTCCGGGTCCTTGCTGTCTTGTACGTCCAGCAGCGAGCCGATCTTCGCGCACTAAGGGCGCAAAATACAAAAGCCGTCAGTCGTACTCACGCGCAGCCTACACTACCAGACAGCTCGTAGCCCCAACGCACCGTGAAGGAGATGTGGTCGTCGCCCAGCACCACCTCCAGCTCCTGCCGTCCGACACGGTCTGGCTCGGGCCACTCCTTGTCGTCTTCTCTGTAGACGCACAGCAGCACAGCCACACCTCAGAACGCCGCTCTGCACGCCAGCACACGCACACAGCCATCCCAGCACGCACTTTGTGATTTCACTATCGCTAATGATCCGCTTCACCTCGTCGATCACCGACTGGGACACCGTCACTAGAGCAGAAACGCAAAGCACACGTTAGATCGGACGCCTGAGCATGCAGAGCTCCAGTGCAAAACCACCAACAGGTACTGGACAGCCACCTTCTTTGCGAATCATGGAGTCCTTCTTGTAGTTGGAGTTGTTGGCGTAGCGAAGCTTCCCGTCGGCGCGGAACTCGAACTCCATGAACTCATGGCCGAACTTGCCGCGGTGGCCCACGCTGCAACAACGCAAACCACGCAGCAACAAGGAAACAGGTCAGTCGCCTTCGTACTCGCAGACTTTGACGAGGAACCCGCGGGTGCACGCACTAGTAGCGCACGTAGAAGTCGTCGTCGCGAGGCATCCTGTCGCTTCCTGCCTCTTTGTCGGGCAAAAGTGCGGCGACGAATATCAGCCAATGAATGTCTGTATTTCCCCCTCCATTTCAGCCAATGGATATCCTCAATCTCTCTTGCCATTATTGATTCCCCCCGTAGAACGTCGCGGCTTCGGTGAGTTGCATCGTATATCTTGCGTCGCCATGACGCAGCGTAAGCCAAAGGCTCGAGCATTATTGTGTCTTAACGTCAGTCTCATAGCTTCCAGCTCATAGTACGCACGAAAACGGCGAGGTGTCGATCTCCACAGCCGCCGCAACGGATCCGTAAACGCAGAGCTCATGTCAGCGCAAGGAACGCCAGTGCCCGAGAACCTCCAGTCTCCCGTCGGGAGAACGAGCAACCCGAAGGCACCGGCGAAAGTAACAGGTAAAAGACGAGCGGGAGCTGGAGCCAATGGCACCACGAAGCGCGCGACGCGTCGAGAACTCAAGAAACTAGTGGAGATGGACTTGGAGGAGAAAGACGACGTCCTTATAGGTTGGTCTGCAGCACACTTGCAGCGATGTGCTGCAGGTAAAAGGCTTAATTGGCTGGCCGCTTACATTCTCCTTTGTGTTCTGCTGTGAAGTACCGATCAAGACGGAGAACACGGCTGCCGTGCCGTTCGGAGTGGATGCCGCTGGAGCTTCCATCACACCCACGAGTCTTCATGACGAATTCGTGAGCATGATGAAGACGCAAGGTCTCGAAAAGATAGCGACGGAGGCAGGTATTTTTAAGAACGGCGCTCTTGTTGAGCCTCCGACCCCAGCAACGCCGTCGGCAACAGCTGCGAGTACGCCGGCCAAAGCTGCAAGCGGAAAGAAGCCGATGTCGGCAGCTTCGATGGTCGCAAGTCCGTCGTTCACCAGCCCGTACGTTTCTACAAGCGTTGACACATTCGATGCGATGGTTGGCTCGCCGGCTCACTGTTCATATCTGTTTGCGCTCAACAGCTCACCCGGGAAAAGGAGGAAGTATTTGAAGATCAACAAGGGTTTGCGCCATTTTAGCATGAAGGTGTGCCAAAAGGTTGAGGAGAAGCACGTGACGTCTTACAACGAAGTCGCTGACGAGCTCGTGCGCGAGTTTGTCACGATGCGACCGAATGATTCGGTAAGTCCATATTTGAGGAGAGTATGCTCAGCTCAGTTCAGCATTCGTGCAAGGGGTTTCATTCTTATTTGCTGTATGCTTTCAGGTATACGACGAGAAGAACATCCGTCGGCGAGTGTACGACGCGTTGAATGTGCTCATGGCCATGGACATCATTTCAAAGGAGCGCAAGGAGATCCGGTGGAAAGGGCTGCCCTCAAATCTACAGCACGACACGGAAATGCTTCTGGTTTGTTTCAGTCATTGCTGAATTCGTTTTTTATCATGATGAACTTACAATTTCTGGTTATCGCGGCAGGCTGAGCGAAACGAGCGCATGAAGAGCGTGGAGCAGAAGAAACAGCACCTGCAGGATTTGCTGGTACAGCAAGTTGCTATGAAGAACCTCTTGAAGCGAAACGCCGATCGGAAACGAAAGGAGAGCGAGAACCCTGCATCCCCCAACATTGTGCGCGACGAAGGCCGAGTGTTCTTGCCATTCATCGCTGTGAACACTAGCAAGGACACCGTGATCCAGTGCGAGATGTCGGAAGACCGTCAGGACATCTTCTTCAACTTCAGCGCGCCATTCGAAATCCACGACGACGCAGACATCTTGCAGAAGCTGAACTTGCACAAGGCGCCTTACGGCGAGCTCAAGCAAATGGTTCCCGACAAGTTGCTGTCGTACCTCCCTGCCGAATGCGAAATGAAGAGCGAAGAGTAGAATAGCGAGAATGTTAGTTTAATAGGCGTGCAATAATGGGGAACGCGTGCCTGTGGTAAAGTCCACAATGGCACCAACTTGAGTTTGGAATTATTTGTTACTTTTTTCTTTCACTTTCACTGCGATGGCGTTGCACAAGAGGAAAGCGCTTGCTTATCGTCGTATCTGGTGCGGTGGTTGGTTAGTAAGTAGTAGCATGTTGGTGGCGGACCCTCGTCAGTCGGACTCTCCTACGTCTTGTTGACCGTGTCTCGCGTGGCAATTCTGGTGCGTGGAGCGTGCGATTCTGTTGGGCGGCGTTAATGTCGATTGCACTCCTCATGTCTGGCCGGTTGCCACCACGTCGGCGTAGCTGCGCGCCTTGGAGCCTGGCTCCGAGTGCCTCTCCTCCGCGAGGAAGACCCAGCCTTCCACGTCCGCCTCGCGCGTGAACGCCGTCTCCTGGGACACCTGCTCGCCCGACTTGCCGGGGGCGTTTGCAGCCTTACCGGGGCTGCTACCGGGGGCGAAGTAGCGATGCAGAAAGGATTCCAGCATGGTCGGTCTCTGGTAGTGCGTCGTCTTGGCTCGGCTTCGTTTCGTGTTGCCTGTTTGGCTTGGTCACTTACTGCTCTGTCGTCTGGCTTGCTCGTTCGCTCGCTTTTCTCGATGTGATCGTTCTCACATCCGGACGGCGCCCGAATCTCTGGAATCGCAGATGCGGGAACTTCAAAGTGCGAGAAAGAATCTGGGAAAAAATGCTCGTCCGCGGGCATAGTCAAGTCAAGTCACGCGCCGCGTTCAAATTGAAGCGCCAATTCAACCGCACTCCGCTATGGGATCATTTGCGCGATTTGACTTGTTGCCATCAACAGCATCGCACACGTGCGCCAGATGCATCGCGTGTTGTTTTTCAAGCGCACACGGAAGCGTCGACCGTCTGGTTGCAGCTACCAATCGTGGAGCGGGCTTCCATGAGTTTCAGGGGGCTAGTCTTCTCGAGAAGTGCATGGAATTAATATGTCTAGACGCAGAGCTGGCAGCCTCACAGTGGTGGCTCCAGCTGGTGCGTGTTAATGAAGAAATCAACGTATACGTTCGTCGCGAGAGTGCACGACACCTGTGAGGTTAGCGGACCATTATTGGGATCGACAATGGCAACCATCTCAGCTAGGCGGGATTATTGGGCACGCATTGACGGTTGCACTGAAACACCCAGCAAAGCCAGACACGGTCGACTGGCTTTGTCAGTCGACCAAGCGACGCCGGCCGCGGGCCATATCGCATGTACCGCTCGTTGGCAGGATGGAGCTACGGTACAGTAGCTGGTAGTTTTTGTCGATGTGCCGACCGACACCTTTGCTATGGAACTTAGGAAGGAGGACATCCTCTGGAAGTTGGAGTTGCCTTTGTTGCAATCTTTTCGCGGATTATTAGGGTAATTACATAATTTGGTGTGTAGTTGATGTGTCCAGCCCTCCCGCCAATTAGCACTCCATCAGCAATACGGTACTGCAAGGAGCTATGGCATCGAAGAGTGCGGACAAGGAGGCGCAGCCCGTTGCTGCGTCAGCGACTGCAGACGAAGTCGTCGGAGCTAGCGAAACCTCGAGCCAAAACTCTGAGGAGTCGACGAAGAACTCGCAAGGCACCGAGCAAGAAGATGTGGAGATGGAGGAGGCAGATGCTGACGCCAGGAAGGAGGATGCGGAAGTTCCCGCTGAGAAGAAGATAGCGGAGGAAAAGGACGAGGAGACTGCTGGTGAGAGCAAGACGGCCTCTAAGGGCGTGGACACGGCACTGCGCGCTGAAGTGAAGGCGGAGGATACCGAGACAAAGACCGAAGACGAAGAACCTACTGCTCATGGTACGAGTGAAGGTGACGAGAAGGAGGGAGCTGCAGCAGATGAGAAGACAACTGAGGCCGGTGATGTGGAGATGGAAGCAGCAGCTGATGAAGCATCGCACGAAGCGAAGTGTGCGAGCAACGACGCGCCTGCTGAAGACGCGGGTGCGGCGGCGAGGCTTGCTGAGTCTCTTAACAAGACGTCAGAGGCTGACGCTTCTGCTGCCGCTTCTTCTACGAAGGAGGCACCTGCCAAAGCCTCCAAGCCCGCTGACGATGACGGCGCACCAAATGAGTTAGAACAAGCTGATGCTGACGTGAAGGACACTAACCAAGGGTGGAGCCCGAAGCGTATGGAACCGGTGCGGGCGTCTGCTTCTGAGACTAGCGCACTAGCGAACGGATCAGTGGAACCTGCTGCTAAGAAACAGAAATTGGACGCAGCTGGCGCAAAGACCCCGGAAAAGGACACCACGGTCACTGGAGATGGAATGGATGCCGCTTCGCCGTCCGTGATGATTTCGCGGGATGACATGGCAAAGATGGAAGAGGACAGTGGCCGGCTAAAGTTTGAAGTGATCACAAACGATGGCACGGATGAGCATATGATCCAGCTTACTACTCTGAAAAATATCTTTGCGAAGCAGCTTCCAAAGATGCCGAAGGAGTATATTGTACGACTGGTATTCGATAAGAACCACCGGTCGATGCTCCTTCTCAAGAATGGCACCCACGTTATTGGTGGTATCTGCTACAGGCCGTTCGAGAAGAACCACTTTGCAGAGATTGCGTTTTGCGCCATCAATGCCTCTGACCAGGTGAAAGGATACGGCACACGACTGATGAACCACTTGAAGGAGTATGTCAAGACCAAGAACATCACGTACTTCCTTACGTACGCCGACAACTACGCTATCGGCTACTTCAAGAAGCAGGGGTTCACCAAGAGTGTATCGATGGCTCGGCCTAACTGGTACGGCTACATCAAGGACTACGATGGCGGAACCCTGATGGAATGCACAATCCACACCCAGATCAACTATTTAAGGATCACATCGATGATTCACAAGCAGCGCAAGGTAGGTCGATCTCTTCCGATTGCCTAGTATCGTTGATTACTCTAAAAATTCGCTAACGTTCACATATCATTGTGCAGGCAATCCAAGATAAGATTCAGGAGCGTTCCCGTGCTAAGACGGTGTATCCGGGGCTGACACAGTTTGCGGAGGGCAGGTTGATGGATATCTACATGGTGCCTGGCGTCAGTAAGTCATCTAGTTTTCAGCACATCATATGGGTGTCGTCAACGACGATGTTGCTAACAATTTTGTTGCTGCAGAGGAAGCTGGGTGGTCACAGGCAACAATTCGCAACAACCGCATCGGGTGCGTAGTCTTTTGCTCTTACAGCGGCAGGTTACTGGCTGTAAATTACAGTACTAATGTTATCACTTTCGATTGTGCAGAACGCGCGATCAAGGCAGCCTGAAGTCGCAGCTCTCCCAGTTGCTCAAGGCGGTGTCTAATCACCGCAGCGCATGGCCCTTCCACGAGCCCGTGGACACGAGTGTCGTGGTAGACTACCTTGACCATATCAAGGAACCCGTGGACCTCCAGCTCCTCAGCAAGCGCATCGATAGCGGGGTCTATATGTCCAAGGCTGCACTGAAGGCAGACTTGGAGAAAATGTGCGACAACTGCACGATCTACAACACGCCCGATACCAACTACTACAAGTACGTCACCAGCCCCTGCCCAATTTCATCTCCATACTGTTGTTAACTCACCATGCATCCTGTCATTTTCAGGGCCGCCGTGGATCTCCGCGACTTCATCCAGTCTCGAATTCAGATCTGAGATCTCAAGTAGACCCTGCGCTACATGTAGTTGTACGTCGTGCAGAAATGTACTGCAGTATAGCTGCTAAAAATGTCAAGAGCCATTTCATCCAAAATTCACTTAAGTGCGTTGCAGCGCTCTTTCCAGATCCATTCTTGCCATCGCGATGGCGAAGCGCAGCGACGGTGGCGAGGCGTCGGCCGTCAACCTGGACGACATCGACTTCGACGAGCTAGACGACTATCTGGAGCTCTTCCAGCAGGATGGCGTGATCAAGGAGGCGCTGTCGCAGGGCGTGGATCTCCGCGAGTATTCGCAGCAGATCGAGCAGGAGCTGCGCGCGGCCGAGGCGGCGTCCGTGGAGCAGTACGTCCTGAAGTCCGGGGACATCGTGGAGCTGCACGACGAGGTGCAGGACTGCGACAATCTACTGGCCAAGATGCAGGAGATGCTGCTGGGCTTCCAGGCCGACCTGGGCGGTATCAGCGACGAGATCCGCCACCTGCAGGACGAGTCCATTGGCATGAACGTCAAGCTCAAGAACCGCCGCGAGACGGAGGAGAAGCTGCAGACGTATCTGGACCAGGTGGCGGTGGCCCCGTCTCTGGTCAAGACTATCGATGAAGGGGAGGTGAACGAGGCTTATCTTCATGCCCTGGTCACTCTTAACGGGAAGCTACGCTACGCTGCGTTGAGCGATCCGGATCCTTCCGGGTCGAGCTTCGATCTCGTGCCGTCTCAGACGGCGGCCTTTAGCGATGTAGACGCTCAGCTGAAGAAGCTGAAAGCTCGCGCTATTGCGAGGATCCGGGAGTTCTTGCTGGCCAAGATGAACGAGGTGAAGAAGCCGAAGACGAATGTGCAGATGGTGCAGCAGAACACGCTGCTGCCCATGAGGTACTTGGTGACGTTCTTGGCGGATAACGCGCCGGAGGTGGAGGGGGAGTTCAGGGAAGTATATGCGGAAGCGATGAGCAAGACGCTGGTGAATGTCTTCAGGTCGTACCATACGGGGCTGATGAAGTTCCACGAAGAGGTGGCAGCACGCACGGACGTCATTGTGGTGGATGAACAGTCGTTGAAGGGGATATTCAGTTCCCGCGTGAATTTGAGCAAGAGGAACGACACGTTCTCTGTCACGGACCGTGAGAAAGTGTTGGAGACAGCATCAGCCCCGCCATTGATTTTGCATGTGGCGCAGCAAGAGGGGTTGAAGCTGCCGTACGAGGCTGTTTTCCGTAACGTGCAGCAGCACTTGATGGACTCGGCTACTTCGGAGTATTTGTTCCTCATCGAGTTCTTCAAGCCTAATAACCAACAGGAGAACGCGTTCCGCAGTCGCGATTTATTCATGCGCGTGTTCGCCAAGACGCTGTCGCTGTGTCTCGAGAACATGGAAAACTATCTGTTTACGTGCTACGATTCCATCGGACTCCTGCTCATGATCCGCCTCACCTACGCGCAGAGGTTGGTGATGGAGAAGCGCCGTATCCCGTGCCTGGACGCGTACTTTGACCGTGTGGCATTGCTGCTGTGGCCGCGTTTCAAGGCTGTGTTTGATCTCAACTTGATGAGTGTGAAGAACGCAAAGGTGAAGAAGCTTGGCCCAATCGACCTGCACCCTCACTTTGTCATTCGGCGATACGCCGAATTTGCTTCCTCCATTCTCAGCTTGAGCTTGTATACGCAACAAACCCAGTCCAAGACTGGAGGTGACGACTCCGCAATTTCTAGCGCACAGATGCATGAAAACGGTGCTGGTGACATGGTTCTCAACAACTTGACTGTAATGCGCGACGAGATCCTCAGTTTGCTGGGCCGTCTATCCGAGCAGCACACGAATGCTAAGGATAAGTGCGTGTTCCTAATCAACAACTACGATCTTGTGCTCACACATTTCGAGGAGCGACGTGTCATCTCAGAAGAGACATCGAAGTTTGAGGAGCTGCTGGCAGGACAGCGCGAGAAGTTCGTGGAAGAAGAGCTTATGACGTACTATGCGAAGCTTATCCAGTTTGTTCGACAGCACGAGCAAGTGACACTCGGCAAGGGCTCTGCGCTGGCAGCGGGAAGTACTCAACAGGTTGACACCGCGCAGATCGAGAAGATTGTGCGTGAGTTTGCAGCAACGTGGAAGGCTGGCATTGAAAAGATGAACGGCAGCGTGATGACGTACTTCTCCAACTTCCGCAATGGCATGGAGATTCTCAAGCAGGTCTTGACCCAGCTGCTGCTCTACTACACGCGCTTTGTGGAGATCGTGAAGCGTAGCTACCAGCGACCCCCCCCGTTCAACTCCGAGATTGTTACGACGCAGGAGATCCTGTACGAGATCAAGAAGTATAGCCGCTCGTTTTAGCTTGCAAGAGACAGTAACAAAGATGAAGTTCATTGTTGTATTCCAATCGCGCAAGGTCAGATCCGCGGTAGTGATGACGCAATGCAGACCGTTCGGGTCTCTATCTTCTGCTAAACTTCACTCCACTCTCGTCACAAGCTCATTGCAGTGCTTACTGGAACCTTCTGTTCTATACTCCCACCATAATTGGTGTAGGATCGATGTCGTAACCCAACACGAGGACGATAAGGCCGTAGCCGAGAGTGACAATCAAAGCCATCGTTACGAGGGAGAAAGTCACACCGACGCGCAAGAAGTCCTTCACTTCTAGGTACTGTTGACCATGGTCGTCCAGAACCAGCAGCGAATTAATGTTCGGGAAAGACGAGAACGGGAGTGCCATAGCTGCCATATAAAAGACCCACATCAATCGTTAGCGTATCATGCCAGCAGGAAAATAACTACACATATAATCCTTACCGGCAGAGATTGCCAGCGCGCAGCAGATCACAGGAATGTGCGGGTGTCCGATCTGAATTGCCATCTGTACAATGATCGGCAGGAGAATGATCGAAGCAACCGTGTGCGAGACGAAAGTAGTGAGGCAAATCACCATAGTGCACAAAGAGACGGTAACCATCCAAACGTTCCCGGACGGCAGCGCGTGGATTACCGTCTGGCTGAGAGTATCGAGAAGTCCTGATCGTTGCACGGCCTGGAAGTGGTAATATAGCGATCAGGGGGTTGTTCACTGGTAATCGCCATCAAAACATAGTAACAACTACGTACATCTCCCAAAACGTTGCCACCACCGATCAGGAAGAGGATGTGCCAGGAGAACGAGTTGAAGTCGAATTGGCTGAGCATGCCCGTGCCGAACATGATGAACTGCAGAAAACAATCATAGTTAGCACTGGAGAAAGGTAATCACACTAAAATTCTGCAGGGGCTCACCATGAACATCATTGAGATGATACCCAAGTCGCCAAATGTTGCACTCGTTACCGAGAACGACGCCCACAAGAAGATTGTCAGAAGCGTCATTGACACGACAACAACGTGGAGGCTGCTGATCTTTTGCTTCTGGTCGTAAACGATCTGCGGGATGTAGGTCGCGTCCTGAGGGTCCATTACCCAAAGCAGGAACGCCCAGCACTTTCGTGTGCAATGGAAACCAGTAAGTACATAAGTGTGACGATAAAAAGAAAGGTATGGCGGCAACGGCTTACCATGATTGTGCCAACGGTGCAAAACGGAACTGCCATCGCCATCCACTGGCCAAAGGTAATGGTGTACCCAGCCTTCTCCAAAAACGACACGGCAAGGGTGTTCTGTAGTGAAGAAATCGGTGTCATCATTCCTCCCAGGTTGCAGGCGAAGGCCAAGCCGATAAGAAGGGTCTTCACATATGTGCTGTTCGTGGGGAAATCTCGAATAATTGGGAGTAGAACCGACACGCACAGCACAGGAGCCGTGTGGTTACTGATCCACATCGACAGGAACAGTCCCATGAGCATGATTGCGAGCAGGAACAGGTTCGGGCTCTTCTTGAACCGACGTTGCAAGAAAGCAGCAATATAGAGCTCGATCTGGCATTTCGCGAATGCTGCTGAGATGGAATAACTGACAGTCCACATCCAATTAGTCGCGCATTTGGTAAATCATTCGCAATGCCTCGCAAAACGCACCCGCCCATAATCAGGATAGTCGTGTGGTTGACCAGCATCGACATCACTTCCTTTGCAGATTGCTCTGTGGTGCAGTTGCCAAAGGTACATATGCGTTAATATCAATCGGGTTAGCAAACCAGTACTAAAGAAAACAGGAAGGCACGTACTAGCAGTAAGCAGATTCTCTGGGTGTGCCTTGTCGTTCAAAATATGCAAGAACACGACAAGAGGGGGAACGAGAAGTGCCGTCGCGAAGTATGGAAGTGCCTCCGTCACCCATAGTGTCGTGATGAACACGAGCATCGCCAGACATCGTTGTTGCACGTCCTCTCCTACAGCAGGGGGAAAGCATCAAAGATGCCACAATATAAATATACAGCCCCACGTATCTCCCGTTTCAATGCGCTTCGTTCTCTTCCTACCTTTAGGAGTGACGCGAACAAGCAGCAGGAAAACAAAAAGTGCAATCGAGATGCAGAACGGGACGATTTTCACCTGGTGGAAATTACATGATAGGCACAAACCAGCACAAACGAAATTCAGTATAGCAGTATCGCCAAGGATCTCCAGCAAAAAACAACAACCCACCTTACGAAGCAGCGAGTTCTGGTCGCCCTGCATTCGCTGCATGCGGCGCTCCATATTTCCCGCCTCCAGCTTGTCCCTGCCAATGAATTCCATTTCTCACAGTCAGCACTCGCTGCACGCTCAACCATAATGATGTCAGACAGCCGTACTTCGACGTGAGACCAAACACGCGCTCCAGCAGCTCGTCGATATCGGTGAACGCATAGAAGCGCTCATTGCCCAACCGCTCCATGAACGCTTCCTGCGTGTGCGCCTTGACCGTCTTGTCAAACTGCAATAGACAAAAAGGACCAATCAGCAAACTCAAGATCCCTCTGCTACTGAAACCCCCGAGATCTCTCTCACCTTCTTGACAATCTTGCGGAAGCCCGAGTGGTTGATCTGCACGAACGTCCGCAGGTCCACGAGCGTGTCGTAGATCTCCTGCAGCGCTGCAAAGCCGTGATCCACTAACAATAACACCAACACAATAGTATCAGCCTTCACCCAATACCACCTCTCATCACCCTCAAATCGCAGCAACTCAGTACCCTGCGAGTGCGTCCGGGAGCGCGTGTGCACGTGTCCCGTGGGCGTCTTCTCGTCCTCGAGCATGGCCTCGAACTCCCCGACCGACCTCGTGAGCGTGACTACCTTGCCCACGTAGAAGTCGTTGACGATCTTGAGGTTGGCGTCCAGCACCTCCCAGAACTGTTCCTTGGCGTCCTGCACCTCGTCCACCACGGCCTTGAGCAGCGGGTGGCTCTCGTCCACGATCACCTGCAGCTGCACGTCCCCCGCAGAGTGCTCCATCTTCTGCTGCAGCTTCTTCTGCTTGTTCTGCTTCTTCTCCACCTCGAAGGCCACGCGCTTGATGAGCCGCTTCAGCCGCTTGTACTGCACGTAGTTGTCGCGCCACTCCGGGTTGGCCGAGATCTCCAGCTGCTTGCCGAACTTCATGGCCGCTACGAGCGATTTACGGGCGAGACGGCAGGAATGATGGTCGCACGCGGACGTCGGGCGGTTTAGCAAATGGCTCTCAGGTGGGAGGTAAAACTGATTGTCGCAGTCAGTTACTCCGTACCGCGATGTACGGCTCCTAAGACTAGCGCAGAACTCAGACGCCACTGTAGCACGTGTAGCTGTGCTGGACACGTCGCCTGCCAGTTCGGAGACGTAAAAGGAAGCCCTCCAGACGTCACACACAGCATCTGAACTCCGGAGCTTCAGCTGCCCAAGGGAAGGCGGGGGACATGCAAGCCAAGCAGCTGAGAGCTGTCATCTCGGGAGCCCTCCTACTTGAAATGACATAAATTCATTAGCTGCTCACTGACAACTTTTCCAGTCGTGTGCGCGTTGTGGTTTGAATGAGTAGGAACTGATGTCACAGCATGTCTGGAACATAATGGTGTTGACGCCCGTGTTGGCCTCGGGTCGTCGTATTCGTCGCTAGGGTTTCACTGGAAAAATACGCTCTCAAACCGCAGCCCATATGACGATGGACAAGATGTTGCTGCAAAGCTTTAGTGATTTATGAGTGCAATGTCTAGTTGTCTCCTGCGAGGCGCGGCTTCTTGTGGGGAGGCTCCTCGTCGAACAGCAGTGCTCGCAGTGAGTGGTAGTTGGTGGCTGCTGACGCGTCGGCTGGTCGGTGCAGTAGCTTCTTCAACGCGGCGAGGATGCCTTCGTCCTTGAGCACAGCGATCTGTCCACTGGTCTTGGATGCTTCTGCGCCGCTAGAGGAGACGCTGCGGCTACGAATCTCTTGGAGGTGATCAAGTTTCCGGACTAGCTCAGCGAGCGCCTTGTCCTTGGAAAGATCGCTGGCATTTTCCAGAGAGCTACGGACCTGAATCGTGACGACGTCCGGGAATTTGTCCATCCAGCACGCTAATACTGCGAACGGGAAGTCGTCGTAAGTATCCGGCAGCTTGAACACGCTCTGCAGCACGCTATCGTCGGGGCTGAAGTGGATCAGACACTTGAGCAAACCCGTCATCGTCTCCGAGCTCTCCTTCGGGTTCACACAGGCCAGGACCTTGCGGGCCGCTGCCATCATGTTCTTTTCGGCTGCTGCCGAACGTCTCGACTGGAGCTCCGCTACCACAAGATCCCACATTCCGTACTGCTCCCATGAAGTCCATTGCAGGGACGAGAGCACGATATTGGCCAGGCGGTTCTTGAAAATCGCGAACTCACGCATAACGACACGGGTGCACAGCGCATTCAGCATGGCTGGGGTTACCAGCCCCAGGAGAAGCTGCACAAGTGCTTCGCTGCGGCCCATGAGCTTGGACAGAAACGGGTGCTCCATATTAGCAAACAAGTACGGGCTTACGAACAGTGTAGTAGCACTAACAGCATCCACCTCGTCGTTGGACACGGTGGCAGGCACCTGCTTGCCTAACATTGCGCAAGCTTGCGCCCGGGCGTCATCGATTTGCTGGCTCAGGGTCAAGTCCTTCAAGATGTTTTGAGCCAAGTTGCCATTGATGGCTTCAACGAACGCAGCGTAAGGCCCCAGAGCCACGTCAGGGCTCTTCGAATTGCTTCGCGAGCAGCAGAAAGCCAGAAGCCGGTAGGAAATCGTAACATCTCGCGAGTACATCGCCTTTAGGAACGGAACAAAGAGCTCCGAAGATTCACTGAGCACCTGGTCCAACATTGAATCGAACACTCCAGCGGATGTGGCTTTGGGCGAATCACTTAAGCCAACTCGAGATGACACTATAATCCTTTCCAGCGAGGCGTACAGGAACGAGCCCAAAGGAGCAGCGATCTCAACAGCGTTGTCTTGCCGAATCCACGAAATTAAAATATCGTTCAAGCACTCCAGGAAGCTCTCGGTGGGGCGTGTACACGGCTCGGGCATTGTCTGCTGAAAGTGCTTAATATCATCGCCT
This sequence comes from Phytophthora pseudosyringae, assembly GCA_019155715.1. Classification (NCBI taxonomy): domain Eukaryota; phylum Oomycota; class Peronosporomycetes; order Peronosporales; family Peronosporaceae; genus Phytophthora; species Phytophthora pseudosyringae. The sequence goes on from JAGDFM010000005.1 coordinate 106,810, forward strand.
CCCAGTGCCATAATGCTTTCAGGGATGTCAACTGCATACGGCTTCGGGGAGATAGTCGCCGCCGGTACTGTTGCACGAAGATCGTCGTCGGGGGCAGTCATCTCCCCCGGAGAATCTACTGTTTGCTGATTGTCGGGCAAAAACGACAGCGCTCCCAGAGAGTTTGTGTCAGTTGATGGTCCGGCACCACCCATACTTGCGTCTGAATGCGTTGGACTCTGTGATCGCAACGGAGAAGTAACTGGGCTCCCAGCACCAATGGGGCTGCCTCGGACTGGCGACTGATAAACTGGTGACTGGTGTACAGGCGATTGTCGAACAGGTGACTGCCTAACAGGCGATTGCCTGGCAGGCGAAGGGGCTGAGATAGGAGACCTGGCAGGACTTCCCCCAGCACTCGAGATGGGGCTTGGATGCGAAGCTTGAGCCTTGTTGGCATTCTCCGCAGAAGGGAAGTGCTCTGGGAAAATGCGATGAAGGTCCGATTGCAGTTCCGGGGCGCTCGACAGTAGCATAGGGAAAGACTGGAGCGGTAGGATAGACGGCACAACGCCGAGCTTCAGAATCATCGCGATTGCTGTGGACACACCATTCTGCATCAGCTTTCGGTTGACTGCTGATGCTGCAAACTTTTCCACGGCAAACACGAGGAATTGAATCATGGCGAGCGTCACCATCGGATGACTCTTCAGCGATTTCACCTGGTAAATGCAACGACACACAGCCAACGTTAGCACCAAAAACTTGATTAAAGCACAAACATACTTCCCAGCGCGTACCATTAGGAGAATAGCTGGCTCCACTGTCATGATGTTGTCCGATGGTTTGAAGTACAGATAGTCGAAGAACATCGCAAGCTGAACTCGGGCCAATACACTTGGTGTCTTACTGCCGTGGCTGTTACAATAAAGATTCATGATCGTTTGTCAGTATACTAGATATGGATAAGCAGCATTAGCACTATCATCGCGGAAAACTGATAATGACATACCAGAGGAGGTACAGCCATCCCAGAATGTGGTAACGCGGCGTGACTTTGGAGCTTAGAACCTGGTTGGAAGGGTGATATACAGCGCAAATGTAGCGCACAAGGTCGGGTACCAAAGCGTCTGATCCAGGGCCGCTCAAAAACTGAGAGGAAAACCACTTCTGGTAGCGCGTCACGGATCCAGCTTGAACGCGCTCCTATATCGATAACCATAACGAACGTGAGCAAGGAATGTTTTTCAGTGATAACCATATGGCGCCAGTTCCTGATCACCCCAGCGTACCATCATAAACAGCAGGTATTCTTCCATCTTTGGGTTCAAACGGTAGGCAAGATATTTGGGAGGTGTCGGAATCGCCATCAATTGAGCCACCGCGTAGACAGTGACATCCTTCTCGGGCTCCGCAGTATCACGTACACTGCGCAATTGTTTCCAAAGCGCGTTCATTCCCGGGATCTACATTCACAACGAGATAACCACACCATTAGTCTCCACGAAAGCAATACCATCATCCAAACAAGGGAAGCACGTACATCCTTGGCATCGCTGAGCACGCGCACGATTTCTCGTCCAAGTTGCGCCACATCCGCCTGACGACGGTTCCACAGCGTCGTGCACAGTTCCACCTCCTGCTTCAACAGGCTTGCATGCTGCGAGGCCGTGTGATCCAGCGAAATCCTCGCGAATGTGTGAAAGACGAACGGGATCAAACTGGAGCACGACAGCAACCACGCCTCGTGCTCAATAAGAATCCGGATAATAGACGATGCCAGCCAAACCGTGGTGCGGCTTGGATCGCCGCCAGTCAAGTATCTCATCAAGCAGACAATCACTTTGTCCACCCCCGGTGCGTTCAAATGCACCAATTCCCTGACCAGCCACAGCAACTGACTGCGGCAGGCAACCAGCAGCTTCACAAACTTGAGGTCGATGAGTTTCTGCAGCCAGCCCATGCAGTTCTTGTAGTTGTCGCTGGCGGCCACGGCCGTCAGGTAGCGAAGATACTGCTTGGCCAGCGTCGCATCCGTTACCACCGCATAGAGAAGAGCGATGTCTGGCTGGAAGGGCAGCGGCGTCACGTCCTCGGCGGGCTGCTGCTTTAAGATGGCGAGCGTGGCGACTTCGTCCTTGCCCTGTATGGTCTTCTGCATGTGGTAGAAGTGTGCGTACCACTTGCGGTCCAGCTCGTCGGGCGCGTCCAGCGGCAGGTGGTTCAGCAGTTTGGAGTGGGGGGTTGGCGCCGCATTGCTGCTGGCTGTGGGCGTGGACGCCGAGGGTGGCAACGCGGGGCTAGAGCTTGAACTGCTGTTGCTGGGATGGGGCGGCGTGCTGGTCGCCGCTGGAGGCGGCCCCGGGGGAGGGGGAGGCGCCGAAGACACAGGGGGCGGCGCGCTACTAGCGCTGGAGCTGCTGGGCGGGGCCGCGTGCGAGGACGAAGGCGGTGGGGGAGGCGGCGGAGGGTCCATGATGCCAAGCGAGCGCGTGCAATGGAGAAGTAAGAATCCGCTTGAAGTGACGATATGGAGTAAGGGTATGAAGGGTGCGACTGATAACATGGAATCAGAAGAAAAGCTACGCCAGAACCGCAGAAGCTCGAGAAGAAGGCCGCCTCCATCTGGCACCCACACAGGAGACGGAAAGACAATCACTCTCGCCTGCTTTTCTCCTGTCTTCAAACAACTAGGCTACACGCTACGAGGCCGCGCGTGGGTTAAGAGATGAGTTGTGAGAGGGGGATGGCGCCGCCGCCCAGACGCTTTGTGGAGACGGAGGAGACCTTCCACTTCTTCAATGAGGACGTAGTGCTGGGCACCAACGAGATCCGCAGCGGTGATGTGAGCAGCAGCAGCAGCAGCGACAGCGACAGCAGCGAGGCCAGCCGCCTGCGCCGCGCCCGCCGTCGCCGTCGAGCCAGCAGCGTCGTGTCCAGACGCACGTCCAGACGACTCAGCCGCCTGCTCAACGGCAGCGTCGTCTCGGAGCTCGAGAGCCTGCAGGAGGGCGCGCTGAGCGACAGCGACGAGGACGACTACGACTCGCTGGACGACTTCGAGCTGGAAGAGGAGGGCGACGAGGAGATCCACCGGATCCGGGAGAGGAAAGAGTCGACGGATAACGCAGATGCAGAGCCCCAGAATACGGCGCCCGCAGCTACAGTAGCTGGCACCAAAGTACCGGGCGTCGGCGCTGCTACGTTCGAGCAGATTTTCGAGCCATTTCGAGACTTGTACATCCCGCCGACGTCGGTAGCACGTGCTGGAGATAATGGAGACTGGATGCAGTCGAAGAAGAGGCCCATGCGCCAACAGATGCAGCTCCGTAGTGCCAGACGTGCTATTGCTGCGTTCACGCGTCGGGTGCACTGCGCCAATGCTTATCGTTACCGCAAGAAAAGTGAGTTTATGCGGGTGTGCTACCAACGCGCACTGGAAGGCGGGCCGGGATATGAACTGACGGAGACGGCTAAAGAGGAAATTTGCGGAGGTGGTAAAACCAACGAGGCCAAGAAGCAGGCACTACTTCAGGCATCTCAGAAGGAAGACGCAGTGGAAACAACCGTGCCGAACCTATTCCCGCGAAAATGGCCGCACTTACCATACAGAAGCCCACTTCAATGGCACAACGACACAGATGCTGCTATTGAATTTCTGTCTCGTCTCGCGGAGCTGCCCGAGACGAGTTTAATTTATGAACCGATCGATGCTGGCAAGTTCACAGCCGAGGTTGCGGAGTTGCTAGAGCTCTCGCAGAGTGAGCGAACTTCAGCTGTGTCCGAACCCGTGTTTGCTGGATTGCTAGGACTGCTCGCGATGGGAGTGCAGTTGCAGTCTTTTACACTCTTGAGCAAAGCGGCGTTGCAATTCATAGAGTTAGGGCAAGCAACTTACCTCGGAGACAAAGAGATCAAGTCTGATGAATCGGTTCGTCCTGAATTACTGAAGCTTCTGGAGCTATACTGCTCGCGTTTGGCGCAACACGTTGCAGAGCCTATTCTTGCAGCAACGTTCCCTCGAGATTTATCAGCGCAGTGGAAAGTTTGTTCTTATCAACCTTCTACAAGCGATGCTATTGCGACGGATGGCCTTTACCTGTACGCATTTGGGCGATCCGGCCTTTTCAAGATTGGTACCGGAAATGGAACGACAGTGCGCGATTTTGTTTACGCACATAACAAGAAATATGTTCGCAGTCGCGACGCAGAACGATCGTGGCTGTGCTGTATTGGTGATTCGCTCTACTGCCGCACGATAGTAATGCCCGGTCATCGTGTGGATCGAATCAGTACTAACAACATACAGAATGTGCAGGAGCTTGTTTTGGCTCCAAATTGTGCCTTGATAGGCAAAGGCACGACTGAAAGCAGCGTGTATGCTATGGTTACGGACGGTGTTGACCTGTTTACGGTTCGCTGTATTGATACATACAAGAAGTCTTCGTCAGGCAAATCTAGCAACAGTCACAAACACCGAACTCGCAGTCATAAATCGAGGAAGTCTACACCAATGAGCGAGATTGCAAGTGCTGTGCTCGGTAAAACCGACAGTGATCCAAAATCACCGCCACAGTCTCCGGAAGCTGTCACCATTAAGGTGGGGGATCGCGTTGTCCGCGGACCTGATTGGAAATGGTCGAACCAAGATGGGGAAAATGGAAGTCTTGGTACGGTGGAGCGTATAAGTACGTGGGGAGGTGTGAAAGGCAGCGGTGTAACGGTCCGGTGGGACACGAATCAACGCGTTAACACGTACCGCTGGGGCGCAGAAGGTTGCTACGACTTGTATATCGTGGTGGAGAAAGACGGGCAAATTCTCGAGCGAAAACGTCTCCCGAATGACAAAAGTCCACGAAAGTCCAAGAATGGAGAGAGAACCACTGAAATTGATTGCGAGAACGAACCTGAGCCACTTCCCCGTCACCAGTTTGTGCTATACCGACACAAGGTAGACAATATCACGTCCATCATGAAACTGGAGGAGCCTGACATTGACCTCTTCTTGGATTTGACACCATCGGCGGATCAACGAAAGCAAGGCTTCAATGGATCAAGTGGAGATACGGACGCCCAGAGCGGCGTGGAGATTCTCTCTGCCCTCCATTCTCATACGGTCACGTTGTGCGCTTCGAAGACTTCGTGGATGTGCGATGGGGGAATGTCCCATTGCTTCGGAGACAACGCTGCCAAGCGATACCGCTGCACCTCTAGGTGTGACTTTGATTTGTGCGAGTCATGTCTATTTGCCACAGTGATTGACAAACCATCGACTAGTAAGGCAACGTCGAAGGGTACTGCTGCAGATGATGGTGCTTCATCTGTTCCGAACGCTACCTCGGGTGATACCGTTCCCAGTGCAGACGATGGTTCTGTGGCGAATAACGTTGACGCTCCCGCCGAGTCGATAGCATCCGAAGGTGTTGATCCCTTTTCCGCCGTCGATGTGTCATTGTTTGCAGAAAGCGAACGCGAAGCATCATCAAAGAAGAAGGAGGAAAAGCAGATGCAACAGACCGAAGTGCAGTTGGTGAATGATCTTGCTGAATTTTGGTGTGGACTCTACACCCGCAAGGAGTGTCAAGTAGCGCTCAGGAGAACCGGCCTTCAGCTTAACGAAGCGTCCACATGGTTGCATACGTGTGGTGCATACCTCCGAGAACCAATGGTCGTTCCCACGGTTTCTAGCGTCGTTCTCGCGGCAAAGTACAAGTCGGGTGCGCTAGATCCGGTGTTGCTTATTGCTGGTACATTCTACGCAACCCACGGACAGCTTTGCGTGGTTTCGCCCCCAGGACTGTACTCTGTCGGTGAGGAACACAGCGATAAAACAAAGCGTGCTGCCAACTCGTGTGATGCGTCCTGGTTCTTTTCGTTGGAGAATGGATCCCTACTTACAGACAAACCCGTGCTACTCAAGGGTATACCTGCGGGGTCACCGACTTGCGTTGATATGACCCGTAAGCGGATTCTTGTGTTCTCGGGCTATCTTAATTGTCTGGAGGAGTACGTGGATCACGTTCAACAGAATCGGCAGCTTGAGGAGCATGCGATAACTGAAGGCGCTACGCTAGCAGATACTGGAAAGCTTATCATCTCACAGCTTGCTCAACTCATGCGAAAGCGAGCAGCATTCCCGGCATTCAAAAATCTCCGGGCAGGTTTACAGGACATACTGTTTCGAGCGGGTCGTGAGCCAGCTCCAGGCTCGACTGAAAAACCGCCTGATAAGGACGCCGACATGGGGACTAAATCGAAAAATCGTCGGATCAGGAACATTCGTGCGCGATTAAAAGAGCTCGATCGGCTGCATATTAAGGACCGACCGGGCCACATTATTCCGTTTTGCGTGGATTTTGAAGACGAGGGCCTGCTCCAGATTCTTCGAGCAATCACTTATTACTGTAAAATGCTTCCACCTAAGGATGCGGATTTTGACGAAAGCCACAGCCCACAAGCACCTACAGGAACTAATAGGCTGGTAGCCGATCTCTTCTGTATTCTGACTGAGACTGTGCACGAGTTTGAGTTTGTTGGAGTTACGATGAAAATTGATGCGAGTGATGAAGTGACCCAAGAGCTGTTTAAAGAAACTGAGCGTACATTAACGGATATCGCAAATCATATTTTTGGCGGTCAGATGTCTGACACTACGGATGCGGTCTCGCAATCCGAGAGGTCGGAGATTGTTCTCTCCGCCCACTTTCTGCTGGTTTGGGGTATTCGCAAGGGCCTATTCTGCTTAAGCTGCCGATCTGAGTTTTTTGTTTCCACGTGCGAAGATGTTATCGGCTCTGGGACACCACTTCAAGTTAGTGAAAACACCCAAAATGTGCCAGATTTACCTGAATTGTTCTTTGCAATTTTGTTGGCGCCGCGTGATTCGCTGGTACTGCAAACGAAGCGTGATTGTAGCGTGGATTTACTAAGGAGACTACTGTACAGTCCGATGGATGATGGGCGTATTGCAATTGCCGACTTTGTGCCAACAGAAGCAGCAGATTTTTCTCGATTTCTGGAAGTTCTTTTTGCGTTGTCCAAGCTCGAAAGTAACACTAGCGCCCAGCGGGAAAAATGGGTGCTTAATGTCGCTGGATTACCGTTCCAGACTCCAGTCAGCAAAGCTCTCCACTCCGTTATGAACTATTGTTGTGCTCGAATGTACGTTGTCAACGTCGAGCTAACACCGACAAAATCTTTTAAGGAGGTGGGACAAGAGGTGCTGGAAGCAACGGTAGCATTTGAAAGCTTTGCGCAGGCGTGCTTTGATTGCTCTCTGGAAATCATACGTTGCTACCAAGAAACCGTACGTTCCGGCTCAAATGACGCTTCAAGAGGCTGCGACTTGCAAACATCTGTGGTTGGAACAATCTTGCCCATGGTAATCGCTTTCATCCCGAATCTCCCTGACCATTTCTCGGATGAGTTTCGAGATCATTTACTTGCCTTGATGAAAACAGTCGATAACCTAATCTATTTAGATGAGAGCAGTCGCGTGGCTAGACCGAGGGCAGCACTTAACGATACTGCCATCTTCGGAGGGTACCAAGTAGTGGAGACACCCCATCCATACAATCACTCCCAGCCCGTGTTTCGCCGGGTGGTGCATATTCCAGGTGCCAGCGTGCTGCATTTCGAGTTCGACCCACGCTGTCGAACGTCCGGAGAAGCTGACATCGTGTGCATCATGTCTGGATTAGCTTGGTATCAAGCTGACCGCCTTCCCTACGGAGACATTGGCTTTGGCGAAGATGGTGGATGCTTCTTTGGTTCATACCTGCGGGGGAACTGGCCTGCCGGAGGGCTTACGGTGGTAGGAGATACTGCTACGGTCATGCTATGTGCGACAACGCAAGGTCGAAGTGGAACCGGGGATAAACAGAGATGGGGACTGAAGTGTACCGTGCGTGGGCTTTTTGGCAGTCCACGAACAACGTGGTTGTCGGATTTAGGTTGCGCTGTAGCAAATGCATGCGGTGTAATTGGAGACAAACTGTTGCGTGGTCTTCCTTCACTAGGCGTCGAAAAAGCGTGTCATCCGTGGGTGATGCAGCGGCAGCTATTCAACTTGGCAGCTCCCACATGCAATGTTCTGAAGTCTAAGTGGAAATTTGTGGATGACGTCGCAAACCGCACGGAACGAGGATATACATTCTTTTCGACACTTTCCAAGTACGTGCGCCTTCGCACTCTACCGCCTAGGCATTATACGGCTCGTTGGACTGAATCGGTACAAGAGGCTGCTGCAGTTCTGCTGGTGCGCTCAAACTATCGACAACTAGATGCATGGCTGACGAGTGTGGATAATCAGGCAGTGCTGCCCAACGATATCGAAAACGCACTTTTCCATCGAATTGCGGTTGAGCTGGGGAAGCTAGAGCGATGGATGCTGCGCCAAGTCCAACTTGTCAGCGAATGGCACTACCTGTGCATGGATGAGGTCAGTCTGGATGAACTGATGGAGCGCTACGCAGATAATCTGGATCAGCTTTTTGAGCTTTGTCAACTGAAGAGTGTGGAGTTCAAGAAAAACGATACGACAAGCTGCGTTAAATCTATCCACGAGCTTGTTGTCAAGGAAATTGCTGCTCAAGAAGAAAAAGATGCGACTGCCTGCAATCAGTCGTCGAGCTCACATGAAGCTGTTGCTCAAGCTGTTTCAGCCAAGGCTTGTTTCCTGCTGGCTAGGTGGAAACAATGCGTTGAGTATGGCAGCACCTCCTTGGAATCACTCTCGGAACCAATTTACTCGGCGGTACCAGAATGCTTGTCCGATGTGGGTAAATTTTTGTGCAGTACTGTGTCTATATCTGCGCTAGAAGAGTGTTCCACTGCCCATTCAGCTCGTTTAGAATCTCGTTCCGCTGGTGTTGGCTACTGCAAGGAGGCAATTGCAAACCTGAAGAACGATGCTATGGCTCAGTTCTTTGTCGGACGTGTTTTGAACGCTGTTCCTTCGAGCAACCTAGTGCAAGATGACGCCATTTTCTCAGGATGCGCCTTAGCTAGTCCTCACCTCCTTGCCAACATCATGGTTGCGTAAGTACTGCTAACTTTCTGTTAGGAGGTTAGCATAACGTTCCCGCTATGTATCGTACTAACTTGCTCTGGCATTCTATATTGATAGGCTTAACTCTTACGCAAAGACGATCGCTCGAGTTTTGGAGTCGGAGAATGGGCTGCCTGTATCCCGAGCTGTGGCTTTAGCGGATATTTGGAATTGTGCGCATTCATTGGATAGTATGTCGAGCCGTGTTCTTGGCCTGGAGAGAGTCTCAAAAATGATTATGGCCCTAGATGGTGAGATGAACTCATGTGCTGAGGAACGTACAACGGACGCAGGTGCGTTGCTTTGTAGGCTTCCGGATGCACACGAAGTGCATGGACAAGTTTACGATATTGCTTGGATCGTACTGCGACTTCTTGTTGAAGAAATCTTTGACAATGGCGCTGAAGAGGGTGCATTGGACATCTCGTGGAAGCTGCCTTTGGAAAAAAGTTGTGGTCAGCTCTGTGCTTTGTACAAGTACTTTGTAGCCAAGACCAAGAAGCAGAGAACGCATGTGTCTATGAACCGACACTACATTACCATATCACCGGACGGAGCTATTTATCGACTTGTGTGCACAGTGGTGAGCAAGGTTGCTGTCCTACATGAGTGGCCTGAAGTATTTAGCTGGTGGGTTCAAAACGCGATCAACCTCGTCGCAGCTTCAAATGCTCCGTTAAACTTGAGTGTGGCTAGCACAAGGCTCATTCGCTACGCTCTGAAGTTGCTGGGAGATTCAATGTATGATATTGACGTGACTATCGATGAACAGACATCGGTTCTTGGGATGCAGATTCAAGATATTTTCCTGAAACGAGTCGGAGAAATCGTATCCCCCCTTCCAATCTGTGATTCCGCCGCAAAAACAGTGCCTTGTTTGAGTGATAGCATGCGTGACAAGGACTCGGACCATTGTGTTGTTATTTTCCGAAACGAGGTGGCGATTGACAAATTGGTAGACACAGCAAACAGTGTGGGGGAGCCAGACATTAGCTCGTTGAAGATTCCAGTTGAAGTGAGTGATGGCAAGGATGCCGTGGAGAAAGCTATTACGGAAGCAGTAGCTGAATGCACGGGCGCGCAGGCCACGATGAAGCATCCAAGTGTGCGGTGTGACGGCTGTAATCAGAGCCCCTTGCGTGGTTTCCGATTCAAGTGTTTCACTTGCCCCAACTACGATTTGTGCACGAGCTGTTACATGAATCAGACCCATAACATGGATCATCCGTTTGTGCGCTTAACCGATTCGACTGGCGCCGGGGACTTGCTGCAGCCGCGCTCGAAAGGCGGAGGTGTTGTCCCTGAGACAGCATTGGTTGGGTCGAAACCGTGGAAGGGAAATCTGCTTCGCGTGCTGCTTGATTCACATGGTTACGTTGTTTACTGCTTTGGAGCCCGACGTGAGTGTTGCGATACAGCCAACGCGCTTGCGCATTTAGGGTTCCTGGTGACCGTTGCGCACACGGACGATGTTGCGGATGTGGACACATTACACGACTGGGAAAGGAGGATGCAACTTTCCTTTGAGCCTGGCTCATCCCGTCTCTCGCATCGTCATTCTTCTTTGTCGACCGCGAAAAGCTCGGCTAAAAGAGCTGGTCGAGATATCATCAACGCTTTTAACAGAAAAGCAGCCGTGGTCAACTCAAAGACGCGCCGAAGTGGTCAAAAGGTGGAGGACGGGCGAAATTTGGCTTCCGAGCTGATTGCTGTGGTGCGTCTACTTACCTCTAGCCGTTCGAACATGCAGAGATGGAGGAACAGTACCTTGAGAAAGTTGACTGGAATACTTGAAGATTCGCCGCGCCAGCTGAACAGGACAACCGGTTTGGACTTTGTCCCATGTGATGCGTATTTCTTGACCCTGGGCGCCACTCAAGTGCTTGGCGGATTTCGTGAACCCTTACGAATCGGTGGGAATGTTTCGTTGTCGAGTTTTGCAGCTGCCAAGGGCCGTTGTGGGCATACGGGTGTCGTTTACTCATACGGTTTTGGCAATGACGACGTTGTGATTGCAAATTTGGATGGTTTTGCAGAAGGAGCACGAAATGGAGAAGCTGGGAGTGATGACGATATTTGCTTCTGCAAACGCACAACCTCTGAGGTCAAGGCAACCAGCGGCGTCCCTCTGAACAAAACCACCGTTGAGTCGCTTGAGCCACTTGTTGTTTCTTTTTGCTCTGTAGTAAAACACATTTACGACTGGACATGTGATGATAAAAACGATGACGTGGATGAATTTGGCGCTCCCTCTGCTGGATCTCTGCTACGCTGGGAGTTAGCTTGTGCTCTCATCCAGTCTTTTTCTTCCATGGCGCCTGCATGGCCGTCGCTCTTCGACAACCAGGTGATCTCGGTAAGTGGCATGTGTACTAGACGGCGTTAATAGCTGATAGATATATTAACGAAGTTGTTGTGTGTCCTACAGACAAATGGTAATTGCCCCGCTATTCTTTTTCAGCTTGCGCAAATGTGCGTGCGCGACTTAAAGGTGGAAGATATTGCAGATATGCGTGGCCTACTGTGGAATATGGAGTGGTTGCGGTCGAGGGATCTGCACTTCTCGCTTGCAACGCGACCGATTTCACCAAGTTCGTTTTCCGCTAATGACAAGACTTGTGTTCTTCGACCCCCAATATCAGCGCTTGAGGACCCGTCCTCGTTTACATCGATTGCTAGCGATGGGTCAGAAGCGGTGCCAGAGCCATCTGAGTATTTCTACAATCTGTACGCGTTTTCATCACGTGCTGACCTGCCGCAACACTCAGGTCGAAACAAAATGTTGGAATACTGGGAAAAGAACGTAATCCCAGCGATCGAGACTTACGTATCGGGTTCTTTCAAGAGTTACGAAATGGACTACTTTTTCGCTCAGCTACGTGAGCCATTGAGAGAGGGCAACGCAGCGGCAGCGTTAAAAATTGCTTTCACGCTGTGTGACGGGCATGTACCCTCAGGTTGTCATTACCCGGACCCAGATACCGATTGGTCTGCACTGCAAATCGATGATGTGGAAGTTGGCGGCCGCTACGTGATTGCTTCTGAAAATGTAGATGTTGCGGACTGGTCACGAGACATGTTGTGGACTTTAGGTCACTCTGGGACTGTTCGAGTGGTCGATCCGTCGGGTATGGTATTGCTTCAAGTGGCGAATCCAGTGTCATCTGCCAGTGAGTATTGGTGGTACCATGTTGACAACTTGCGTTCAGTGTCGTCAGTAACCTCAGTCACCGACCAATCGGTCACGGATTTTGAGGCGAGCAGGTTGCGGCTGAAGGTGATGAATCAACAACTCATCTACAGCATAGCTCGGAAGAGCGTATTTGACTTATTGCAAGTTGCCCCAGAGCATGCTATGAAAATGTCGATTGAAACGAGGAAAACAAGTTTAGCAAGAACGAGCTCGTCACCACTTCCTTTGCCGTCCTCGTCATCGATAACGCATACGCCAACGGCTACGATGCGTCTGGCCGCCCCTCTACCCAAGGATCTAGGAAATCAATACGATCTAGCTGACCTTCTCAGGCTAGCTGCTGCAGCTGATCTTGGATGCCCGGAAAAGGTGCTGTCTTCCGAGATGGGAATAATGTCCGATTCAACACCTGGGCCCCCTACAGAAAATGGCGGCAGTCTATACTTGCGGTCTAAAAATTCTCCGAAAACAGCGTTGATCATGGTATTGCAGACAGTGCTGAACAAGCAGTTTGAACGCGCTGCTGCTAGCCCCCCTCCCCCTGTCATGGACAGATCCACATCTTACGACGAAAATGCCAGCGTGATGGTAACAATGCCAGCAAAGAAGCATAAGAAGCGCGGGAAGCAAGGTGCCCTAGCCGGTAAATTAGCTGCCGTTGGTGCTTCCTCTGTTGCCACTTCGGCTTCCTCATGCTCAGCGCCATTATCAAGTGGGTCCAGCTCCTCCCTGAAATCTACGCAACCAAAACTGCAGCAACCTGATGTGACGCCGGCACTTTCCACGCGAAAGTATCGGTACTTGCTAATGGAGGCACTACTGGCTGAGCTGAAGTCAAGCCTTGACTTGTCCGGTGCCTTTTTGCGGAGCAGATCATTCATGGTGACCAGCGATGGCCCTCCTCAACCACTGGTTTTGATTCATGTTCCAGACGCAACGTGCTTAGTGTTATCTTTTGCAGTACATCCCGTACTGATGGATTTGCCTGCAGGAAGCAGCCTGGAGTTCTTCCGTGACGAACGCTGCACAGATCGATTGTTTGGGTATTTTGGGGATAAACGTGGACTTAGCTATCTCCCACCTCTCGTGGTTCCTGGTGACAAATGCTACGTGCGAATGTCCCAAGGTACCTACGCTCGATACAAGTTTCGTGTGGATGCTTTCACGGCCGACTTTGGATTGGCGCTGTGGTTGTGTGAAGAGATCTACCAGAAGCTATTGTCCGTACAGCTTTCCCATTACGAAGTGGAGACAATACTTACTACTGTTCTGAATGCGTTAGTGGAGTACTTAGTTGCGACTAGTGCTTGCTTGCCATCTAATGCGAAGACTGCTGTGTACCAGATCACGGCAAAACTGATCAACTTCGCGTTGAGCAAGGGAGCTATGCATGCTGTTCCAATCGCAAAGCTTTCAGGGTTGGTGAAAGAGTTAACGTTTGTGTATGACAACGAGCGTACCACTCAAAAAGGACTCTATTCCTTGTATGTCCAGCAACTGGCCGAGCTCATAGCGCTGGTTGAAGAAGTATCGTCGATGAAAGGCGGGTCATCATCAATACTCGGCGGTGCTTGGTGGAAAGAATTTGTGCGAATGGCAGTGTTTACCAGAGTTTTGGCTCAGGGAAAGCGAGAGATTGCAACCCCTGACGCATTCAAACGAATTTACTGTGGTCGTGCACCTATTCGTGAAATTCAGAGAGCACACACAGGTCTTGCTTCCCATGATTTGTTTGGCGAAAGGATCATCTTTTTGCAGAACTTGCCACGCACGTCGAACGTTGCGGACTTGGAGGCGAGTGTGTCACGATTCATCGTGCATCTAGCTTTGGAGGAGTGTGGAGAAGCGGATGACCAAAACGTGTATTCCGCTGCAGCTGTCACTCGATTTGGTATCGTTTCCAATATCCTCCATATGCCGATTGATACCGAAGGCCAAACAATGGGCTACGCCATGATAGATATTGGGCGAGCTGATGTAATCGCAAACTTGCTGGATCGAATCCCCAAGGAATCGTTCAAGTTTGAAGGTGGATTTCCCACAGAAGAAGATCGTGATTTGCTCACTAAAATTGAAGCTGTGTGCCGCCCTCCTGACAGCACGAGCGGTAGATCAAACGATGGAAGTGACAGCTGCTCTGGTGATGGTGCTGACCCTAGTGATGATGTTTGGGTCTGCAGTATGTGCACACTGGAAAATTCTCTAGTTGATGCGGAATGTGCTGCCTGTGGCTCCCCCATTCCACCAGAAATGGCGAATTTGGCTCAAGAAGTGCAGGCCCAGTCACAATCGGCGACAGCAGAGCAACCAGCGAGTAGATCGGAAGATTCTGCTTCCAGTGGCTGGGTATGCACTACTTGCACGTTCGTGAACAGTTGGGCCGATACGACCTGCGACGCGTGCACGGTGGAACGTAGCGCAGATTTAGTGCCTCCACTGCAGACATCTCCCGCTGCAAGGGAAGACAGCAACCAGGATGAAGGTGACCCAGTGGCAAGTGGTGCGGGTACTGCAGCAGTATCGCACTACAAGTTGAGCGCTGCTCGATTTGTTGAAATGATACGCGTTGCAGAAGACACCAGTGAGGTGCCGGAACAGGTGAACAATTTCCTGCAGCACAGGTTGTTCAAGAACACTTCGTCTATCGAAACCGTCGCGGCATCAGATGGGGGCAACATCAGTAATATGACTCCGGAGCTCCTTCGTGTACTTCATCAAGAAACTGTTCGGTATTCCTCGTCGTCTGATAGCAAGGAGGCGGCGATTGAGGCCTTTGCTTCGTTAGCTGATGTGAAGAAGAACTCTTCGTGGGATAATCTGTCTGGTGAAGAGCGAGTCAGAAAGTTAACTTCGGTGAAGGCCATGTCAGAGGTAGCGGGAAAAGCTCTCGCAGTGTACAAGTGGCTCCGCTCATCTGGATATGATCTTCAATTCGAACTGAGCCACTACGGATCCATGGACGACGCGATAAAAGCACAAGCAAAGTGGACACACCAGATGGACTGTCAGTTAATTGCAGTATGCCGGGATCTCAGCGGAAAGTTGGGAGTGCTCATGCTAACAGATTTGTGCCCAAGCCATTTAAATGCGAGCCACGCGCGCGAGTACTCACTGCTTGCTTCGCTTGAGACGCGCGACTTGCGGCTCCGATTTTCAGTGCTGCAAGCACTCAACAAGTTGTTGGTGGGAGTGTTACCCCTGGTGAACCTCCGCCCGTGGAGCGATCCAAGTTCATTACGCAGTCGCATCGTCTCGATGCGCCAGTTGATTTTCCCTGGAGTCAAGATTCGATTCTTTGCGCAGACACAAGATAACACGACGCTGGCTCACTCCTTTTTTGTTGACACAAATGCTAAACGACCCATGGTGACGCTTGACCGAAGGAAGATCGCTGGCAAGCGTGGGGGCATTAGTTCTTGCGTCACTGAGGCCTCGACGTCATTGTCGGCTCTACGCGACCCCAAACGATCACTTTTTGCATCAACGATGAAACAACTGAGCGCTATATCACCATCTCTGCTGCGCGCAAGGCGACCCACGGGCGCAAGCGATCCATTCGTGTCGTTTATCGTCATCTTTGCGGGTGAGAACGTGGTGGGCGAGGGAGGCCCCTACCGCCAGCTCTTCAATGACATATCTAACGAGTTGCTCGCCAGCGGAAACCCGCTATTTATCCCGACACAAAACAATATCATGAAGGCAGGAGAGTTCCGCGAGCGCTACATGCCCAAGCCGAGCACTACGTCTAAGGAACTGTTGCAAATGTTCGAGTTTGCTGGAATCCTGATGGGCTGCTGCCTACGGACGGGAGTACGACTCAACCTTCGTCTGGCGCCTTTGGTGTGGAAGATGCTAGTTAAGCAAAAGCTCGTGCTTGTGGATCTCGAGAGTGTTGACCACTCATTGTGTGAGAGCCTGAAGTTTCTCGAAGAACTCGCCTCCAGTCCAAGTGATGACCCCAACGAGATACTTTATGACTCGTTCACCACGACTCTTAGCGATGGAACAGTCGTGGAGCTCAAGACTGGGGGACAGCATCTCCCTGTGACGAAGGTAAATGTAAAGGAGTACATTCGGCTTGTGAAAGCGACTCGGCTACAGGAGTGCAAACCTCAAGTCGACGCTATGATGCGCGGTCTTGGTAAGATTGTACCTGTCCAGTTACTGCAGTTGTGCGTGTGGTCTGAGCTGCAGCAATGGGTGAGCGGCAGCCTAGAAATTGATATCGAGCTACTCAAGCGACACACTCGCTACTCATCTGGCATGAGCCCCGAACAGTTTCCGCACCTGGAGACGTTCTGGAAAGTGCTGTCGAGTTTCAGCGAGGAAAACAAGCGGCGCTTTATCAACTTTGCCTGGGGGCAAGACACCCTGCCAGCCGACGATGCCGAGTTCGATCGCACGCACACGCGCTTGCTCATCAAGGCGCCTGCTCAAGATAACGGTGTGAACCAAGATGCGCTGCTGCCCAAGGCCGACACGTGCTTTTTCAACATCGAGCTACCTGTGTACTCAAGCGAAGAAATCATGCGCGAAAAACTACTGCTGGCTATTACTCTGTGCACTAGTCTCGACGGCGACGAGCAGACCGCTGGCCACGATATTTATTACGCCGGTGACGAAATGGATGGCGATGGTATGGAGTAGGGCGCAGCGGAGGTGTGTGTCGTTGCATATTGCATGCTTCGATAGTGCATAATGACAAAAGATAAAGTACTCAGAAGGATTGACACAGGGGTACCTACGTCGATTTATTTGCGCCTCCGCCTTAGAACGTTACTTGAAGCTCAGGATATCGCTCCTTGACAGCTGCGGCCACTTCCTTTGTCACACTAACAAATGCGAAAAAGAAAATCGTGTGGGTGATACACTCGATCCGTTCAGTACAAGAGCAGCACCACTTACGTCGTGTACCGGAAGTCGATCTTCTTGAGGCGCTTTCGCTCTGGCTCGGGATTCTCATCAGGAGGAGGCTGCGGCAGCATAGGATCGAGCAGCTCGTTTCTAACGCCCATCTTCGCGTGGATCGCGGCAACAATAGCCTGAAATGGACATACCGAGCAATACAGTGAGTCATTCCCCCATTTTAAAACGTGCAATATCAGAAACTTACGTCAGCCGAAACACTCTTGACGCCGCACAGGTTCAGCTCCTGCAGGTTCCGGGCTTCCGACCCGAGAAAGCGAAGCAATTGGTCGCTAAATCAAGACGCAGAGGACAAACAGTGAGATTCCATACTGCAGTGTCAAGCAATTCCTGCATACAAAAAGCGCAAAACCACTCACGTGACCGCAATATTCCAATGCAAGCACAAACGCGATACGGATTCGCGCTTCTTGAGCAGCGCGATCAAAGCTTCATCCGTGATGGCGCAATAGCCGACACTCAAGCTATGCAGCTTCCGGCACTTGGCCATAATGGTTTTGATCGTTCTGCAGTAGCGAATGCACACTTGTGTTAATTACGCAAGCTCACAAGTCTCCACTCAGACCCGAGTCCTCCAGCACGTACTGGTCGGTCGCAGGGTGGCCCGAAATGTGCACTTTCGTGAACTTTGAATGGTTCGGGTGCTTTTCAATAAGCTTCGTAATGCCCGTGATCGTCATGTTGAAGTCGCCACCGACGTCAAAACTCTGCATTGAAACACACATTACCACACATCGTGAGGACATGCCCACCGCATCTAATCCGTCAAAGGCTGCACGTCTCGAGGAGACACCGGCGCACCTGCAGCTTCGGAGCAAGCTTGCGTAGGTGGTCCAGCGACGCGTCCGTCAGTTTGCGGCAGTTCTCAATGTTCAGGTCCCTCATATCTGCGCCAGTCCGCACAACAGGCGTCAACTACTCCGTCAAGAGTCCACACAACCTGGTCACATGAGCCAGCCGCTCTCTCACCTGGACAGTTCTTCAGCAGCACCTCGATTGCTTCGTCCGTGAGGCGGAAACAGCCCGAGAAGTTGACCGCGTGCAAGTTTGGACACGTCTTGGACAGCTAACAAGCCAATAATTGACAATAAAACATCGTCAGCCCCCTCCCCTCTCTCTTCAGCTCCGAAGCTAGCAGCAGTCGCACCCTCTCCACAAAGACCGTAGAGATCTTGGCCCCCATGATCTCGACGCGCGTCATGCTCGCGTGGAAGTAGCTCTGCGGCAGCGTGTCATCGCCCAGCCTCCCGCCCCGCAGCAGCGCGCGGATGACCTCCTGCTTGGCCTTGTGCGTGCGCGACTTGGCCGGCTTGCCGATGCGATGCGCGCGCGTCAGCGTCTGCTCGTTGAGAATGACGCCCAGCTGCCGCGGCGCCTTGGAGATGAACTTGAGCACCATCTTATCCAGCTCGGGCACGTCGCGGCGGAACGCCATGGCCGCAAGGTTTAGTGCGGGAATGCGTCTCAGCTTTCGATGTGGTGCACATAGGGGCGTCTTAGGAGTAGTGCACCATGGTACAATTTTGTCTAAAACAAAAAGAACTATACTAGTAGATTGGTTGGTTATTTATCGCAAAATAAAAAGGATATAAAAAACGTTTTAAATTGGTCATTTACGGATATTTTTTTTAACCAATAGCAACAGTCGACCAGTGTGGACCACACACCTATTTGAATCAGAGTTCTGTGCATTTGTGGACCACAAGTGTAACGGGAGCAAGATGAGAAACACGACGTCTTTCAGCGCGAGCCCGTGGCATGGCGCCAGCAAATGGAGGAAGTGCACCAAGTAGGACAATATCATCGTGACGGACGATGGGAGAAGGCCGCAACGACCGAGGAGACTTGAAGGTGCTTGTACGCCAGGAAACCAGCATGGCCAATGCCATGCCTACATTTTATTGTGACTTAGCTTTAGTATAGGACCAGTTTAACGAGTGAGGGTGCAACCGGTTGAAGTACCAAGCAGGCGCGATGACTCGGGGCTCTCATTCTTGAATCAACCCACAAGTAAGCAAGTCGATCTGCTTTCTTACTGCTCTGGCCAAGCAGTGTGTGTTGGCTCTCTGCGACCTCATAGCACGTGAGCTAGAGGCCACACACCGTAGCGACAAGCTCAGCACTGCAAGTCACAAGTACAGCAAGTGTAACAAGAACAACAAGTACAACAGCTACAACTTCTACATCAACTCCGTCGTCACCGACTCAACATCAGCTTTCTCTGTCAAGTGCTACCAATTCGCAGCATTAGGTTGAGCTCGTACAATGTGAGCTCAGTCTACTACTGTGACAACAAAACCTCCGTCTTGCAGCAGAAGATCACCGCAATGGGGACCGTACCATCAAGTAACGCCTTTTACCGCAAGCTTAAACTTCCCCAGTTTTTGTTTCCTAGGGGCAGCATTTTCTTCATCTCGCTGCACGAACTCGCTGAGGTGATCGTGATCCGTGGTGCACCAATTCCACCGGTGTACAGCTACACCACCGGCCACCTTCACTGTTGCCAGGCGGTAATTGATTGCCTCGATACGCTCGTTCTCAGCACCCACGTCTAGCACGTAGTGTGGTCTTGATTCCGCTGGAGCATTCACGACACGATGCATAGTGCGGATACCACTGTTTGTTTTAGTTTTGAACTCAGGTAGATTAATGTCATGTAACTTGCGCTGCGACACGTAATGTCCGTTATAAGCCAGGCCTAAACCACTGTTGAAGGGATAATAATCATGTTCATTACATGAATTGGGTTATGGTGCTCAGACCTGCATGCATCATCAAGTCGGTGACTTCTGAAAAAAATCGTTTACAACCAAAAATACCAAAATAACTAACAAATTTGTTATAAAAACAAAAAAATCATAAAATATCATTCTATAAAAAGAACAGATACCAGATATTGGGAATGCGCAGGTAATTGCTGATGAGGTACCGTGCCAGATTCGTGCCATTTTGGCAACCCCTTCACATTTTGTGCAAATCTTTTTACTGGGTTTCTAGTTTTGAGCAGCAAAGCCGTATCTGAAAAAGCGGCATCTCCTCGTTTTTGCAAAACGATTTACGGTGCTGTCCGCTAATTGAGAGCCCAATTAGGAGCTCCTGACTGATGCATACCAATTTTATCGAACGATCTGTTTTCTACCGCTTTTTATCGAATGGCGTTTCTGCAACGTTAACAACGTTAAATTTTACGACGTTGCAACACTTTTCCGCAACGTTATCGGTTTAATGCAACGTTACAAGCAATATGGGTACGTGGTAGGACATCGTAGGACATGAAATATATCATGTAAATTACGATGTACACCACACATGTAATATACTTACAAAAACAAATGAGGTTCTATCTGAACTCAATGAGTATCACGACGTCACCCTGAAGGATACAAATCATAGGCAGTTAGCATGATTGCATTGAAAAAAACCAAGGGAGGCTCGCCATTGATGATCGAGTATATGGTACAACAGTATATACGGATGCACTCTTTCCGTTGCTTCGGTAGTAGCGTAATTCGTGGCACTTCTCTTGTCAAAATTAGTTTGACATTCACGTCGGACCAGTGGATTTTCTGTCAAGAGAGACGCGAACAGCAAATATAACCGCTACTGACCGCAACTTCAGATATGATCAAATGGCGACGGAGATCATGGTGAAGTACGATCTGACTTTCGTTCCCTAAAAATACTCACTACGAACGAAGAGGACGTTCATCAACTTTCGAGCAGTTGTGGGAGCAGTAGCACCTGAATAGTTGACAGGTGCAGTTGTGAATTGTGGTGTGGCCGCGATATTGGATGGGCGGAACGACTGTCTTGTTCTATCATCACATGATCTGGATGGCCATTTTCCGACAGACAGAAGTCTCTTTGAGTACAAACTGATAGTTGTACCTATCAACAGCCACGGTATCCACTGGACGGTATTTTTGGTATCGATAGAACCAAGTTCTTATGAACACCTATAATTTGTCCTCGAGCTCAATCAGTTTTACGAGTTACGCCGCGCTATTTGGATATGTTGTTTGCACCGCTATAACACATCGGAGGATCGTTCTAACACCTGGGAAAGAACAGGTTTAGAGGGGGGCCGCCATACCAGTGACCATTTCTGACATTGCGACCAATATATGAACATCCCGCAACCATAGTAAAACCAAGTCAATCATCAGAATGATGGTAAGTATAATGGCTACATTAGTAGTGGGTTTTGTTCCCGTGCTTCTTAATACACTCCTTGCAGCGGCGAGCCATGGACTCGATTAGTGACTTGAGCACGGACATCTCAATAGCGACCCAGGCCTCGTAAAGCGCCACTGTCAGCTCACGCACGCTGCTAAACTGCCGCCCATTGGCGTAAACGTGTCGACTCATAATCGAACCCTGGCGGCAGATCTTTCCATAAATCACATGTCTCTTCCGTCGTCATCCACGTCGCACGGTTAGTGCCAGACCATATGCCCTTGTCTCCCAATAGAACTCCATAGAATCACACGAAAGCAGTCAAGTGACGGCAGCGCGTAGGCGAGAACCCTGAGTTGCCTCGTGTCACCTGCGCCAACCTCCAAGAAATACCAAGCGTCGCCAAGCTGGTGTTGGCTCGGTCATGGTGTGGGCAGGCTTCAGCGCCGCCGGCAAGACCTAGTTGGCGATGCTTCACGGCAGGCAGAACTCAGACGACTACGTCTACACGTTGTCCGAGTTTCTCTTGCCGTACGCCCACAAGTACTACGGCACGGATTTCACATTCAACAAGATGGGGCGTCCATCCGCCGATCCAAGCGAACCAAGCAGGTTTTTGCGGAGCAGGAGGTTCGTGTCCTCCCGTGGACTGCCCACTCGTCCGATCTTAATCCGATCGAATAGTCGCAGATGGGCCCAATTGTCTGGAAGTGTGAATTCTGACGGTGCACAGTCAGAATATCGAAAGTGCACTACGTCCAGCCACCGGACTTTCCCTTACGATGAGTGTCTAAATTCTGACGGAAAGTGTCTCAGAAGAATGTATCTCTGAGAACACCTCATCTTGCTGGCGTGGGGTGAGCATAGGCGGTCGTACGCGAAGGAGACGCACGAATTTCCTGCATATGTACCTAAATACTGGATATCTAGTCCGAAACAACCGGATGACGGGAGTTGTTGAATCATGGTGTTAGGCATGCTATATATCTACGTTCGCGTCGCCACCCGATGGTTTAAAACTTGACAGTGACGGCGGATTATGTCAAGGTGCTGCGACTGCGCTTCTTGTGGTTAGTGATGTGCGGATCGTTGGTCTATGCAACAGAACTCGAAGATGCGGAAGCTACTAGTGCGACAAACAAAGAGTTGGCGAGTGTCTTCAAGTGAAGTACTAAGAGATAACAATTCTAAATGCGTGCATCAACGTTCCTGCCAAACCGCACTAACCTTTTGGAGCCACATTATTTACATTTTATTACAATGTAAATGAGTGGAACAACGATAGTTATTATTGCAACATTATTTATGTTCGATGTCAGTCGTTTCTCGATATACTAGTTAGTATCTCGTCGTCCTTGGTGAGATCGATGATCACACTATTTTCGTCGACCTTTCCGTTGTTTGCTGGATCATCTCGCTGGCGAACGACGGTCAATCCTTTTGGATACGCCACAGTAATGTACCTTCGCATAGCGCCATATGAAGCCCAATGTCTAATCTTTTGCTCTCGAGAATTTCCCTCAACGTGGGGTGGCAGATTCATCTCGTCGACCACGCGTTTTCCCGATTCCCCCTGTATCTTTACCAGCAATACCTGCTTGAGCGGCGGCGTGGTCGCATTATTTGACTGATTTTTCACTGCCTTGCCGGCCGCACATGAAAGAAGGGCCATCGCTGCATCCGACATATTCAATGAGCACTCGTTCGCCCATTAGAGCCAGGCCTTGATTGAGTTGGAGTCATCGATTTTGCGCAGCCACTGATTATCGTCTGCGAGAGCTCAAAAACATCTAAAGTATCCAGCTACGTCTGAGAGACAGAAGGACAGGAGTCTATATCTGCTAGACTCCAGTCGGGGCCTTGAACAGGGCTCGATATGCTGAATAGTGGTCCTTCCTCTTCTAGTATCATGGTTGCAGTCGGTGGCGTTGTCGATTGAGGTGTCGAATGAGAAGTTAACGTTGCGGCCGACCGATGCGTTGCGGTAGTTAATGTTGCGTGTTGAATCATTTGCGTTGCGCAAGACAACCCTTCACGTAACCACATTTCCTCATCCACTTCGAGCACTTCTGTTAAATCTAGAAAGTCGGAATCTTAATCAAGCCCAGTCCAATTCCGAGTCCGAGTCTTCGTGATCCGACGAACATTCGCTTTCCTCGTCATCTGCGGGGGGGGGGGGCTGACCTGCCCGCCATCAATTGCACGAGTAATCATCTCCTCCCAAAGTTGGATTTGCTTGTAAAACTTAGCGCTTGACAGTCTAGTTAGTCGGTCAATCACGGGGTCGAACGCCGACCGGGCTATGTTGTATTTATCAGCGTGTGTAAGAGCTTCGTTCACTGGTGCCAAGGGAACTAGTGCGACCTCACTTGTATTGCAAGAATACACAGGAAGCGATTCCGAGTTAGCGTTGCCGACCCCACTAACGTTGCGGGACTTCTTCAGTTTGACAGTATCCAATATAGGTGCAATGTCCTGTGAATGATCGAGCGATGCTCATGTTCCAGCGAGCGTCCAGTGCAACCGGGGGAAGTTCATCAAACCCATGGCCTTCACGCGCCACGAACATGATATGCTGACAGGGAAGGTGCTGCGACGTATAGAATGCACGTGTACATGTCCACGTAATGTCATCGCACGTAAATGCTCGTAAATTTGCAAAGCATTACCCGACATTTTGTCGATACTTGTCTTCTTTCCCAACAATCGTTTCAATAAATTCCAATTCAACTCGATTCGGTTTGTTGTCGTATTTCCAGCGGAGAAGTACGCACTTCTAGTGTAGTTTACCTACATACTGCGACACTCTCTCCAATTGACGTCGAAGTATATAAACACAGATGTGTGGCCTCCATTGGTAAATGTACGGAGTTTTTCATACCATCGCTTGTAAGTTGTCTCTGTGGGGCTATCATTCAGATTACATGTACGCGTACATTGTCAGCAGACATACTACTCTGTTTCAAAATAAGAGCAACAAACTCAAAATCGGTGCGCTATAGGTGGAAATGAAGCAAACGAGGCTGTGATTGGCGGAATCCGACGCGTCGTGTCCTCGCCATTGTTTTGGTATGCTCAACTCCGAAAGGCGCGAAAAATTGCCGCCACGATTGCCGCTTTACTGGGTTTTGATGCTCGCTGGGTGGAGCGAGAGGGCGCCTCACAACATATTTCGCCCAGCCCCACTCACCCCAGCCACACCATGGATGCCGCCACAACCATCCGGCGCACGAAGAACCTGACCCGCGAAGAGAGGCAACTCGTTGTAACCAGCCTGCTCAAGACCTCGGAGAACGGAAGGCTCAAGCGGGGGGCAATTGCTGCTGTCGCCGCGGAGTGCAAGGTCACCGCATCGACCGTCAGCAGAGTGTGGAAGAGAGCAAAGACAGAGGCGGCACGCACCAGCAGCTACGTCACCTTCTCTCGCAAAAAGCAATCCGGCCGCCGGCGAGAAGATCATGCGCGAGTGCCCACCTGGAACGCGGACTCGGCGATGCCGAACTTGGCCTGCAACACCGACACAAAGGCAACGGGGTCAGCACGGAAGCCTCCTTACAACGGACAGCGCCGCTGCAACTGCTGGGACGCACCTGGATGGCGTGCGAGAGCTCGGCGATCTCCACCATGTTGAGGTCGAGGATCTGGTCCAGCACGGTCTGCACCTTGGGGGTCAGCGACAGCTCCTCCTCGGCGCTGGCGGGCACCTTGGGAGCGCTGGAAAAGCTCCGAAGTGTGGACGTGGCCGCCCGCACCACCTTTCGCTCTGCCGCCGCTGCGTGTGGGATGGCCCACGTGACGCTCTTCCGGGGGTTGAAGCGCGGTGGCCTGCGATCTCACGTGAGCCACGTCAAGCCACTTCTGAACGACGAGATCAAAACAGCCCGGCTGCTTGTCCCACATTAACAAGGACTCCATGCTCTTCGATGACATGCTCAATGCGGTGCACGTTGACGAAAAAATCTTCTACGTCACCGAACCAAAGCGCCGGTTTTTGCTGCTTCCTGATGAACCCGCGCCTACTCGCAAGGTGCGCAGCAAACGTTTCATCACGCGCGTGATGTTTCGGGCTGCGGGTGGTCGTCCGCGCTACGACAAGGAGAAGCAGCAGGTGTTTGACGGAAAAGTGGGAATATGGGCCTTTGTGGAGCGCGTCGCAGCGCAGCGGTCTTCCTCCCGACGGCCAGCTGGGACGATCATAACCAAGGAAGTGTCAGTCAACAAGACCAAGTACCGTGACATGTTGACAACGAAGCTGCTGCCAGCCCTCCGAGAGCGATGGCCCACCAATGAGCCTATAACCATTCAACAAGACAACGCTCCAGCACACATCGCGCCGGAGGACCCGGCGTTCCTCGATGCCGTTGCTCAGTGCGGGTATGCGATCCGCCTCAAGTGCCAGCCGCCAAACAGCCCCGATCTCAACGTGCTTGATCTGGGGCTGTTTAATTCAATCCAGGCGATTCAAAAGAAGTAGAACGCGGGCACAATTGACGAGCTCATCGAGGCGGTGACAGAAGCCTTTTGGGAGGTCCCAACGCGCACAGTGAACGCGGCCTTCCTCTCTCTCCAGTGCTCAATGGACGAATGCATTAACTACGCTGGGGACAACGACTTCAAGCCGCGCCACATGAGCAAAGCGCGGCTGGTGCGGGAGGGAAGACTCCCCCTTTCGATTCGCTGCTCGGATAGAGCCGAGCAAATTCTCTCTGCACCATCTGTTTTCTAGGTAGCCATAGCATAATTAGACCAAGTATAAATTTCGTGCTCTTAATATGAAACACGAAACACAGTGGTATCGTGCTTTTATTGTGAAACGGAGTAGTACATAGTTAACGAGGGTACTGCGGCATTACCTATATAGCATGTTAGCGAAGCAGCGCTGGAAAGCCCAAACTTTGTACCCAGAATTTGCTTCCAGTACGTCAAGGCGTGGAACTGACAAAGCAATACTTTCGAGTGCGGAAAACACTTGTCCAAAACCTGCCACTCGACTAAATGCTTGTCCATGACAAAAGTTTGAATAGTGCGCCACGTGCGAGGGGGTTTCTCCTTGAAAAACTCGAAAATTGCAGTCATCTTGTCAGCCTTCTCGTTAAGCGCCAATAAGTCCAGCATCGTAGTCCACGCCCCGTTGGCCCGGTTAGCCACAAAACTCCCTACCAAGTGCAAGAACCACACCAGCTAGCATATATTAACGTCGACGATGATAACGTTGTTTTATTCGTTGGAGCAACGCAAAACAATAACGGCGCCAGTTAACGTTGCAGTATGAAGTTGCCAGTATCAGTATAGTCATTGCCAGGTGTCTTCTCACCTAGATCATATCCCACATTATTTGTGTCGTGTGTTAATTCGAGCGTGAGTTTCTCCCCCCATTGCTCAACAGAAGCTTCTGAACGCGCGTCCGAATTACAATGCCGGTTGTAATGTCGAGGTCGTCGTGAATCATCAAAACTTCTGAACCCTCAACTTGCTTCAACGAATTCTTGAGACGCTCTTGAGCACTGCAATTAGATTGCAGTTTCCGCAGGACATTACGGTTGACCTGAGACGAAACGCGTCAGCCGTTTTAACCGAATACAGTAGTTAGAATTGAAAGTAAATGGACAAGCGCACGCCTTTGCCTACTCACCAAGCTCGGCTGATGCATATGAAGCAATTTGCTGCGATCCTGTTCCGGCATCAGCCAATACGGTTAGGCCCTCAGCGACAGGGCCTTCGGAGGGCACGTCATTGATCCCACGGACTCACTGGTCCCCGTCCTTGTGGTGGTTGTGCAGACGTCATTCATTCTTGAGAATGATGCACCAAACCACCCCTTCATCTGTAGTCACCACCTTCGTCACTACGGCGTCAAACCGAGCCTTACAAGCGGTAAAGTTTGTACCGGTATCCCGGAACCCCCCACCGCGGCTTTCTTGCATCACACCATGAATGCAACGGAAAGTTTTGAAGCCATACGTGAGGGAATCCGGAATTCAGAGGCATAAATCCTACGTCCATTCAACACCAGCAGTTTTGATTAGCAACACAACAACGTGACTAATCTAATCACAGGGCCTAACGTACCGTTTGCACTTGGCAATGGGCTGGCTTGAGCGAATCCTAAAGCGGAAGCCCTGGGAAATCGCGTACGCCTCCAGAGCCATCATTACTTGGTCCCACGATCGATATCCCATCCACGGAACTAGGTTCCCATGGTTGGGAATATCCACATGCGCCGCAACAATCTGGTATCTTCTGCCTGAGGTACCGCTCCTACGATTGCAAGGTTTCTTTCCAGCTGTAAAGAGAAACTCCGCAGGTAAGTAGATGGGAGCTTCGTGGGGGGTTAACTCCGCAAACTGTTCTGAAACTTGTATGGGAACGTCACTCCCATCGTCGCTTCGTTCACTCTCTGAATTATCACTACTTGAACCAGGCACAGGAGGCGAAAACACCCGTCTAGCTGCTGTCGGCTTTAGCGTAGTTGTGCCTACATTTGTATCACGCATGATGACAAACAAGATTATCATGGCAACGTTATCCTCGCCGCAACGTTATCCACGCCGCAACGTTAGTTAAATCAACGCTAAAATATATAAACAACGTTACCTGTACTGGACCCACTGGTTGACTTCACCATTGCGTTGTTCCTGCTCGGGGTAGTCTTCGCGCTCCTGTTGGCTCTGCTTTGCACTTGCCCTTGACTACGTAGTACGAAACATATTAGATGCTAATCCTAACAACAAACACAGCAACAAGCAATTCATACCGTTGTCACGCTTGGATGTATTTTCCATTTGGGAGCCGGTGTCACTGCATACGCCCACGGTAGGTGTCCTTGGTACAGGAGCATCCCTAGATGGGACGTTTCCTGGCTGTGTTCGGTCTGCATTCAAGCCAGTATGCTGCGACAAGGATTCTGTACACAGGTTTTGCATTATATACGACATACATCAACGTTAATACCCCCATACAGCAACGCAAACCAAATAAACTTACTCTTTAACACAGGCTTGACTGCACTTGGAAGCTTCGTCTTGGTGGCTGATGTATTCGAGGGTGCCTTGGCAGTAGCTAGTGACATACAAAACAAGCCTCAGCCTTGGGGTGCTCATCGGATTGGGACTACAACCAAACTGAATTCACCTTCAAGCTCTACACACGTTGGACTGGATACAGACGTGTCTCTTGGCTTCACTTTAGCAGATGATGCAATTGGCTCGACTGGCGGTGAAATGTCAATACATATCACACAACATTCACAGCCAATATACAGCACCTGAAGCAACATCCAACGATATCGTTAGTAACAATGCAGTAGCGCACTAAAATACCGCTAGCAAAAAATGGGGAGATGGTAGCTATCGCGTGAAATGCTTGCCTTCGGCACGATCGGGGACATATCACTAAACTTCTCGGACGTTAATGAGCTGGACGAATTCTTGTTCGCCACAGATCTGCTGCTGGGCTATCCACGGGAGTGGACATGCTCGGATTGGGTAGGGATGCGCTGTTCGGCTTCACGACGGGCTTGGATGCGTTGGTTACGCTCGTCACGGACGTCGGTGTGACTAGTATTTCAATACCTGCCCTCGTATCATTCGGTTGGCGACTGAATTAGAGACAAAATCAAGCAGCACAAGTTTAGCAACGTAAACCAGACTAGCAACGTAAGATAAGCAACGTAATTTTCCAATAACGCAAGTAAAGCAACTGAAAAACATACCTTTGGTGCTTGTCGCTTGCTTCGCTCGCGTCGGCGTGGTCGACTTCCCCCTTCCGTCCGCCTTCGGCTTTGGCTTCGCGCTCGGTTTAGCTGCAGTGAGTTTTGTCAATCCTAGCAATAATAAGCAGTAGTGAATACGGCAACTCATTTTACGCCCAGCATACGTCCCTGTACTCTTGCGCGGACGTCCTTCGTCCGAGCTGTCGTCTTTTCCAGCGCGACAGCGATCATCGCAAAACCTTCGTCACTGGAGTGTTCTCGCCCCATCTGGCGGTATTGGGGGTGCGGCTTCGAGGCGCGGCTGCGTAGCCTTCGTTCTGTACGAGAAAAAACAAAGTGTTAGTAGTAGTAGGCACACGCGCCCCGGTATCCTTGGCGCCATGGCGGACCCGTACGCGATTCGCAGCCGCATTGCGTCCAAGCTGGTTCTATCAGAATGGAAGGCTCACAATCGCCCCTTTTTTCGCGAAGTACAGATATATTTCTGCTAAGTACGAAAGTAAAACGAGGATGGATACCTCACTTAATGAGTTTTTCTACTCTGAGGGAAAAACGGCGAAATATGAGGGATTTGGACCTTGCGTAATTTTTGCGTAATTTATTTGTGACGCAACGTTATCGCCGCTATTGCATCGTTATATGGATGAGGTTAGGGTAATCTAACGTGGCACGAGCGGTGGAAATCTGGTGTCCCCGATGCGTGCGGGGACTTTGCCGGGCGATTGTATGCCAACACAAACGATCTTGGGCACTACACAAAGAACCGTTTGACAAAATCAAGAACCCCCTGGCGTCAGATTGACGTGGAAGGCGCATCATTATGATGAAATGCACCTCGAAGTGCTGTAATTCGACGGGGCAGCTGCGTCGTTGTCGATACAAAACAATTGCGTGTCAACAAGTGGAGACTTTTGTGCTTTCAAAACTGGACGATACGCCAGCTATGGCGGCTCAACTTTGTACCCTTTCTTAGATCAAAGACAATAAGATCCGTGGCACAACGAGTTTACGTCTTGACAGCACACAGCATCATAAAGCAAAAATTACCAGCTTTTGTGCTTTGAGTTTTGAATCATTGCGGGACTTTTGTCCTATTGCACCTCTCAGCGACGCAAAACCGATATTTAGTGGTGTATTGCATTTCTCAAACGAGTGAATTCGATCGAAACAAGGCTCAATACGATGTATGTATTTCAGAGCTCCCAGACAACACCATTTTGAGGTGCTGTTTTCATGTCACCCAAAACGATTTCCAGCACGCCAAAGAGCAAAGCCTTGAAGGCGTTGGCATTCAAATGTTTTTCGCAATTTGTACGGTGTGAACTTCGCTAAGGACGAGATTGAGTACTTGCAGAAACGTGAATATGTAGTGAGATCCTGGCGTGGTGCACAAGAATGGCGTTGCTTCGATAAGGTCATCATTTTGGAGGAATCGTTTCATCTTGCCTTTAGACGCTTCTCTAATCACATCATAAATATATGGATTCTGGGGGCGTGGTTCTGGCGATGACAGGCCTACCACACGGGTACTCGTTATGGTGGTACAAACCACCCCGTATATAGATATCATCGTACTCTAACACTTGTGAACAATTGTAAACGCACTACTGGCTACTCGTTTGACCTTATCTCGCATTGGGTATGTCTCCGCAAGAAAACCCTTCAGCAATGAGCCTACCATTTTCAAAGAGATTAAAAGCGGCGTTCCAATCGCGCTGGATATATATATATATATAAATATATTGGTACCTGGTCTTGTTCACCGCAATCAAAATTTGGTGCTGGACAGGGTCTCTCCATTCCTATCCGTCGAACAATCTACTGGTGCCACATCAAGCGCGGGGATCTCCGGTGCAGACGATTTAAATGTCAATGAACGAGCGTCGTGCGAACCGGTTAACTACATAAAAATGTTGCGGCGACAAATGCCACAATATATGACTGGATTGTGGACACCTCTACTCGCTCCTATATTTATTTGTGCTGGCGGAAGACAGACATGTGTTTTCATGTTATCAAGGCATATAAATACGATTTCCATGACCTGGAATGTCTTCCCCAACTTAGATTTGTTACGCTTTCCTCACAGGTGCCTGTGATTCGACATGTCCCTAGCCAGGCGGCGAAAGGTCTGATTCAGAGCCGATACCGGTTGGAGCTATAATTTTCGGACCTTCAGCGTTGCTATGTTTTCACGAACTCAGCAAAGGTGGCTCACTCGAAATAGTTGAATTCTCCCAAGAGGGCAAAATATTGAATGTTTATACTACGGCCACATCATCACTATACGCGCCTTCAGCGCAAGATGAATCGGGGCAATCTGTATCGGAAGCGCGCATCAGCTCCATTAGTGCGTCTTCCGTCCTGATTGCGCCTCATTCACAGACCCCAGCACTGACTGTGCAACAGATTTCACCAGGAGAACGCGAGACTCGCACCGCATAAGTTCAAAGTGGAACCAAAGCTATGAGGCAGCACCCGAAATGTGGGGGAGTGACAAATGTTACGGTAGAAACACACAACGATTGTCGGGTCTTTGACATCTGCTCATTCTCTCGACCAATGCACAAACGCGTCGAGTGGGTGACCCAAGCAGTCAACCAGCGCTGACGAAGACAAGATTTCGCAGCTGGCTGTCAAACGATCGGCAAGCGGAGCTCTCCCTTCCATCCGAGAACGCGAGTAAACATGCCCAAACGCATTGCTTAGCGAGAGGTGGCGCTCGACGTCGATGCGGGGGACGCGAACACTGTGCTGAGCTAGATGAAGTCGTTCGAAATCACGAAGAGCAACGCCATGGCCGGCACAGTCTACTCAGGCTTCGAACCACACCATATTCGCTATCGATTGCATGCGTGCAATTCTGATGAGTGCGATGCGAGTGGTGAATTTACCTGCCCATGGCGGGGCAAAACGTTGACGTGTCTGAAACGCGAGGTGGTGTCTATCAACGAGTTCGTCGAGCACGCCTCTGCGTTTCCCCGCCAAAGAAAAAGAAGCTGACGGCTACGCCAATGGAGTTCTGTCGCGCGCTGACCAACCACCACCTACGCTCTATGAGGATTCGACACGCAATGGCACGGAAGTTTCAGAGCACTCTGGATGAGCTTTTAGTATTGACCACAGTCCAGAACTTTGTCTCCAATACTCGCGAATGTATCTTGTACACAATGACCGCGTCGATAACCTGAGGGATTGGATCAATGCGAGACCTTATCCGAACTTGCAACATTCGCAGGGCCATCAGCGCTCGTTGAATAATGTCTTGTGTCTCCTGAGAGACAATGAATAGTGGGCACGAGATAGAAATCACCCGAGCGATCTGACATCCCAACCACGAGCACCGGGTACTCGCGTAAATTCATCTTGTACGTGGCATCCACGCGCAGGATGAAACTCTCGGGTCATGAGTCTCAGAATACGCGTGTTTTGGCGCCAGGCCTATGATAGATGGCCGCTCATCAGAGCCGTTGCCAACGATGGGCTTGTCACAATCCCAACCGAGGGTGAACGCCTGTGTCATCGGTTCCTCTCCAGCGTGCGAACTGGTGGGCACAAAAACCATGGCAGACACTGACCAGGTCCAGTTTAACGCGTTGAATGAAGTGTTTGGAGGTGCTGGACAACTTCAAACTCTGATGTTTTTTTCGTGTAATGGAAAATGCTCACAACGCGATCAACGGTCTTTTCTTGGTCGTGGTAAGTGAGTGCAATAGCCAAGGACATGCACGACTTGCACTTTGCGCGCAGCGAGATGCAATTTGTCGCGATGCGGGACTACATTTTACGCGAGTGGAGAGCTCAACCATGAACTTTACGCAGTAGAGCTTAAAAGCAGTATCGAACTATGATCGCAGAGTGGCAGCATGTACGACGGAAGGGCACGCACAAACAAAAACACGGGAAAATAGCTTAGCATGACGCAACAACATGCTACCAAAACGTTATCAGACCATATATCCTCAAACACAGTCAACGCGCAAAAAGACTACTGAACTCGGCGAATACACCGCAGAAGCCGTTGCTACAGTCATATAGCTATTACAGCTACGTCTCCTCGTCAGAGCTGCTCAACTCGGACGAGTCATCGCCGCAAGTGTGACTGCTCATGGCAAGACGTGCAGCACGGCGCTCCCTGTACGCTCTGCGCTTCGCTGCTTCGCGTTCCAATACAGATTGCCCGATCGAACGAAGGCGAGCCTCGTAGCGGCGGTAATCATCGCCTTCAGCGGCGCGGAGAGGGTGAAGACGTACGTGCGCGTTAGTGAGCGCAAGACATGTGTGGATAAACAGGTCGTAGGAGTTCTCGTCTCAGCGCCACTTGTCGACGCACACGGCCCACAAAGTTTTGAGACGCCCAAAGTAGTTCTCTATGATGACCCTTTTGTGCGAGATCCGGTCGTTCTGGCGCGCATCCTCCAGCGTCAGCGGCTGTAGCCGTCCTTGGCGCTTAGGATGGATGACACGGAAGTCAGCGCCGAGTCCTTGGTAACCTTTGTCAGTCAGCACAGCCCAGTCGCTTGAGTAGATGTCAGTCATGGGACCGCCGTCGGGGAGTTGCAGCTCGTCCTGGCGCTTCTTAAGCGCGATAACGTGAAAGGCGTCATTTTGGCGGAACATAGTGAGGTCGGACACGCTGCCTCTAGCATGAAGAGTGCAGTTGAGCGCTAGGCCCCACGGCAGGACAGAAACTTCGACTTTGTAACCGCACAAATGATGCTTGCCACTGAAGTATGTGATGACTTCACTGAAATGTCACGTCCGTCGCATATCTAGCGCACGGAAAGTTCATGAATGCCTTGCCGCTCAGCACGAGCTTCGACATCGTTGCCTTGTCAGCCGTACCGTCCTCAAATACGTTGTACAAGTGCGGCCCCACCACAGCGAGAAGTCGGCGATCCATTTTCTGAAATGTAGCGGGCAGTATGCGAAAAATGTGCGCGACGGTGTCCCATTGGCCACAGTGCTTTAGAGCACATACGCTCATGAAAAACACATCCTTTGGTGAGCTCGAGCACTTCTTACTACGGCCAACATTCCAATGCTCAACGACGTAACTCTCAATACTACTCCAGAGGTTGTCGAACCCGCGCGGGGTGAAGTTGGTGTACTTCAAGGCTCCGTTTGAGCCTTCAGCACGCAAGGACAGGTCGTAGCGGGGGAAGGGGGTGGCGGGCTCGTCGTCCGAGTCATCGGGTATGTTCGATAGAGAAGTGTGAGCGATCTTTGCCTTACGGAGTGCATCTTGCTCGAAGAGCGCGGCTGATGAGGCACGAAACTCGGCCACATTCGGCTCACGTTCGGTCCTTTTGGGGGTTCCTTGACGAGGGGGGGGGGGGCATTGCACTGCGTTCTCCAGGTGGTGAATTAGGAAATGAGGCCACGTAAGTCGCAGCACAACTGACCGCGCAAACTTGCACACTTCAGCGGAGAATGGCCTGTACGTATTCCTTGTCCTACCTATCACGTGATGCAATGGTGTATGCGCAAGGTGTGGTACATGCAACTTAATGCAAAGCGTATTAGAAAACCGTACCTCCGATGCTAGTCTATGCTCCGCAACCTCGCTGGTACCGAGATACCGGTTGTTAGCTTTAGTATCTAGTATACAGTACTTATGCCCAGTGGCTCTACAGGCGCTTTAGTACGTGGTATATGTACACTATGCCTATTGGCATTACCTCTACAAAAAATCCAGAGGAGACCTTAAATGCCCTGCTCAAGCAGGACTATACTCTTCGCCGACGATTGAAAATAGGAGCGCTGTTCAGGGAGCTGAGTAACTGCTGCGAGGACCAGTTGTCCAACGGTCGCCCGTTTCGCTTTGACGTTGTTCCGCCAGCAACCCTCACGTGCAGAGCAGTGAAGATGGAACGTACAATCTATTTGGGCATGGGGAACCAGCAGCAACTGGGTATTGTGGGTGCTGGAGGCACTCGCGCCTTGCAGGTGATATCACGGCTGATTGAGCGTATCGCTGTATCGGCTCCGATGGGATTTAACTATGCCCGCATGGAGGTAGAAAAACAGCCATGGGGTGGATGGATTGTAGATATTGACCGCAAGTGGTGTAGTTGTAGCTACTGCTTCGCATTTGGAACTCGTGTCCACATACTGTATACAATTCGAAGTTTGGGGTACATCGACAGCACCGGGAATGAGGTACTCGTGAGTCGGAAGAAGAGGAAACGTATGCGGCTAAGTGCGAACACGTTCCAAGGCGGGAGATCTTTGTCCGTGGGTCCAGCGCTGGCTTTCTGATCTTCCAGTGCTATTGTAAGCATTACCTGAGCGATGTCGTGCAGGCAATAGATTTGCCCTTGCTATCCCCCACTCACTACATTTGAGCGTTTGCTTCATATGTGTCCAAGAGCTGAGTATCAAGGATTTCAAGCGTGAAGAGTCGCCAAGACGATGGTAGCAGCTAGGCCGTGCCCGAACACCCTAGGAAACGAATGTGGACGTTGTTTTTGCTTGCACAAGGAAGAACATATGAGGGACTTTTTAAATAGTATCATTATGGATTAATCCTCAGAACCAAGCGAGCTATACTACGTTGTCGTGGCCTCGTTTGGCTACATTTTGACGGTGTTAGTACCCCGAAAAGTCGAATACCAAAAATGTTGTGGACGTCGGCGCGAGATGCCTCGAGAAAACAATATTTTTTTATAAAACCTTTCTTTCGTGTTTTAGGTTTTAAAAACGCTGTTCTTTCGAAACGCGCCGTCGGTGGCCCCTGAAACGCATCGTAACATTGTCAAAAGTCGAATTCGAGTTGGCTGCTGGAAATTTTCCTAGATTTGGCTTCGTTTGGAATTATCACATAGAAACTCTGGGAGATTATTCGATAGTATCACTAAGCTTGTCATACCTTCTTACACTGCAGCGATCTTATCTTAGTCGTCTGTGGCGGCCTTCGCTGCGATACTTGATCTCGGCAGTCTTCTCCATCATAGCCGCTGTCGGTTCTGCGTAGAGGTCGTCGTTGACGAGTTCCTTGGACACGTAGGGCTTGACCTTGGCGTTCATGTCGACCATCTTTTCCGGATTGAGCTCACTGTCCGTCGCACTTGGGATGCTCTATCACAGTGCCCTGAAGTCTTTCAGCGTGTGAAGCGGCGCGCTGGAAACGTTAGCCTTGGTAGGCCGCTAGTGGGGCGGCGACGACACTCAACGACGACGAGATTCGCACGTCGTCCGGAAGAACTGGTACTTCTGAATGCCCTTTATCTTCTTGTATGTTGGTGCAAGAGAGTCCTTGAAGAGCTGGAACGGCTTGGCTTCTATCTCCAGGTTAACCGTACGGCTGGACGTGCTAGCTGCGTCGACGGCGTCTGCGAGGGTGGCCATGTTCCAGGCGAATGGCGTTAGAGCACCATTAACTACAACAACACGATAGGCTAAGTGCACCCTTAACCACTACAGCACCCTTATCTACGAAAGCACGACAACCTTGGAGCACCCTTCGTGACTTCAGCGCCCTTAACGAGGATAATATATTACCGCAGAGGAAGCAGTGGAGGCGAAGTTTTACTGCAAGTATAGCGAAATCGTTATCGACATTATTCTGGGATCCGTCTTGCACAAAAGATACGGAAGAAGAAGATGAATAACCAACTGTTGGCGCGTGAGCTGCTCCGTTCCAGAGCGTGGGCAACTCCGCCTGCAGCGATACTCTCTCCAGACATCGACCAAGTTCAAGAAGTACTATAAGAGCTTGTTCTTCGGGCTGGTAGACATGGCGCTGGTGAATGCCTACCTATCGCATAAAGAAGCAGCCAGGACGGAGGGGACACATCCCATGAAACGCGGAGAGTGGTTCAGCATCCTCCAGAACCAGCTTCTCCAACTCAAACCCCAAGACTTCGCTGGAGTTGTCGCCACCCCGACCATCGGAAGCCAAAAGCGCAAGCGAGCACCAGTCCGACACACGCACGAGCCTGAGCAGTCGGAAGATTGGGTGACCGTGAGCGGCGTGCAGAAGCGCAGGCAGCGCTCGTGTAAGGTCTGCGCACTGCTGCGGACAAGCAAAGCGAAGAAGTCGTTCGCCACGACCTACTTCTGCGAGCGCTGCTCCGTCGACGACGCCAAGTGCTGACTCTGCAACAAGATACGCCGTGAATTCAAGGGCGTGGCGAAAACCTGCTTTGAGATATGGCATGACGATTTTGACGCCGGCGAGTCGATCCCATCCACTCTGGGGAAGCGTGTGGTCTTGCGGCGCCCTGACCAGAAGGCTGGTGTGCGGAAGAAGACGCGCCGCGAGCTCCAGCTTCGCGCTGAAGACGCTGATGATGAAAGTGAGAGCGACAGCAAGGAAGACATCGCTGAGTAGGTTGCGTAGCACATGATGACTGTTAGCTGTTGCTATGACTTAATGCATGATTGCTTGAATGAACGTACCTTTTTTCCCTTGTTTTCTGAAATGACTGAACTCACTGGCCTTGTATTGTAACGCTTTGGCTTTTTTCTTTACCTGCAGAGTGTCGGACGGGGGTTGGTTACGACATGGACGCTCTTCTTGGAATAGGAACGGTGTATAACTTACGACATTGATCGAGAAACCTGTTGAAAGCTTATACACCTATCCGCATGTGGTACCTTTGCCGCATACAAATTCCTATATACATGACTACGTCGTAAGATACGACATTTGCTTACGTGTTCTGCGGCCTTTTTTTCGGGAACCAAGGGGTTAAGATGACCCATTTCAACCTTGTTTAGCCAAAAAAGATTAAAGGGGGCCTTTTGCTCCCTTTTGTCACGAAAGGCTTACGATCCACTACGTGCTGGATCATTGCTTTAGCAATTTACTTGGCTTCTCGACCTATGCAGAAACACATACCATATGGTACTTAGTATGGCTAATATCATGCTATACATTCGACAAGTAAGAGTTGACATATTGGCTGCGCGACATGGCTTTCACCACTATTTCGCCGTTTTGGTCTTGAAGCACTGTTTTCAATGTACTTATTCAGGCACAACGAAATGCTTGACCAGCATCGACCACCTTTAGTGACCGCCAGTGGTTCGTCACCGTAGATGAAGGTGACAGGTATTTCCCACATGTTGCGTTGTACAAGCAGCTTCTAGCGATGCAAAATGCCATTGACAAGTTCCACCGGTGTTGTTAGTGGGTTTCACCAGCTTAAATGAAAGGAAAGGAGTGACGGCTGGAAACATCACCAAGGAACAATTGGAGTCAACTAATGAAAGAATGCTTGGGTACGCAGAAGTTAGCACAAGCGCAAGAGCCGACGCATCAACATCCCGAAAGCCAACTCGCCGGTCATATGCCTCACTACTATGATGGCAAATTTCATCTACTTCTGAAGTCGTTCGTGTTCCCACGAGTGGACCCATTTGGGGTGTGACAACTTTGGTGGTTGGTAACAAACACAGAGGCTACCCACCGCTGAGAAAGGTACAGAGTCATGATATACCCAACCGCGATATGAACAAAACCTATTCCGACTGGGCTGTGATGATACGGCACATATCAAGAGGGGTTGGCGGGGCTAGCTCAGCAGATTTGGGAGCGTGTCAGACTACAACTATTTCAGCTCGACAACGGCATAGTCAGCTCAGGTTTGACGCGAGTGGAAGTTATCGGTAGCGTCCACCGCACACGCCTCCACATTTCGGTGGTAACGCCCACGGAGTGTCTGAAGTCCCCCTCTTGCACTAGTCGCCGGGACAGATTGATTTGAATCTGATCCAATACCATCACGTCTAGTTCGTCAACGACCAGCTCCAACGC
Source organism: Phytophthora pseudosyringae (assembly GCA_019155715.1). Classification (NCBI taxonomy): domain Eukaryota; phylum Oomycota; class Peronosporomycetes; order Peronosporales; family Peronosporaceae; genus Phytophthora; species Phytophthora pseudosyringae. The sequence continues at coordinate 145,607 of JAGDFM010000005.1, forward strand.
GTAATTGAGTGGGCGCACCCTCGCCTACTTCAGCTACTTCGATATCCTGGTGATCGGGCCTATATGGATGGAGCCTTTCGGACGATACAGGCCAGCATGACTGAGTAACAGACAGCAGAGCTATTTCAAATTATGAAGGAGCAGCAGTCACTCTTACCGTCAACGCGGAAGCGAGTTTAGCGGAGGTCGCTGTCACTACAGTGTTGTGCCTTATCCCCAAAGCACAGTCGAGGAAGCGTCAACATGACGCACAGCAAAAGCGACGCCACGTAGCGTAATATTATCCAATAAGCTTCTGAAAGACGAGATTCCTACGTTTCTGTCAGAATTGTGAATGTACTTTCAACACCGCTACTGCAGAACACACATAAGCCGTAAGGTTGGTTTCGTCAGTTTTCATTAGTTCTGAGAAATACTGTATATAGCAATGGAATGGAGCCAGCAGCTGTGGGAGGCAACACCAACTTGCCTATTCCTGCAGAAGCCAATATAAAGCATAAAAAGAGCGAATCGTATGGTAGTGGAAGTGAGAGTACATTCTGTACCTTGTGAGCTACTTCTCTGGTCCATTAAGCAATTAACACTTCTCTGTCCTGAGCATAACATTTTGTCAAGATGTTGGACAGAGGAGGTTGAGCCCTCATTCGAATGCTCACGACATCAGCTTTCTCCTCGTATTTTCAGAAGTCTCATAACGCAAAAAAACCGCTGAAAAACTGCGCCAAATTTACAATCATTTTTGAGAGGCTTGAGGTTTATTTTCGCAGTTCACTATTTTTTCCGATTTGGCGAAAAATAGACTGCGAGCCTCTTCTGTGAACAGCGGCTGTTCCTATGGAAGGTTCACTTCAGCGAAATAACGAAGCAAACAGCAAATAATGGCACCTGACAAAATGAGGTTTTTTACTGGTTATATTGAAATATGTCGAATGCGCGGTTCAAACAGCCAATCAGAAACTGTTTTTTTTACCACGACAAATTAGCTTGATGTGAACAATGAATTAAGATGCAAAGATAATTATAGGAATTCGAACGCATCCTGCAGGAGACTGTTGATGCCACTCTTAACTGTGACCGGGTTGCAGGTCGGTGACATCGCGCTGTCCTTCGGTGCCACGCCTCGGCGCTTCCTGTTGTGTGGCAGCGTGTAGTCATTGTACCCATGACGCTCGATCACAGTTTCCATAACGTTTGAAGAGTCAAAAAGCAGTGATCGAGCGTCTCGTACGACGTGCTGTCAAACGCACGTGACACTGCAGCAATAAGCTGGTCAATGCTGTACGTCTCCTCTTGGTATTGGAGAGACTGGATGGAGTTAAAAACACCAAGATCGAGGACGTTCATATCCGGAGATCGTGGTGGCTGGCATTTCATCTGCAGGTGCCATCCATCCTCTTTTCCCGCTTCTGCAATCTCGGAGTCGCACTCCACCACATGCGGACCTGCATTATCTTGCTGGACGTAAATAGCACGCCGTTTGTCGCCTGCATATCAAAAGGAAAATATTTGAGTCAGTAGTAATATTAGTATGAGTTAATATGAAGACCGTTTAAAATACTATCATACCTGGCCACACGTTGCGAATTGCTGGGAAAACGCGCTCCTTGAGAAACTTGACGTAGACCGCCCTTGTCATGTTGACGCACTTCGTGATCAAGGTACCTTTGGGTCGGTCACTGAGTTTCGGAGCTCCACGGATTGCCCAACAAGCGGCCAGATGCCGATTATCCCGTCAAACCGAGCTTTTCGGTGACAGTCGTATCGCGGTCGAGCAACGGCCGCGAGGAACATGACCTTTCCAATGTAGCGTTTGTTGGGTGACGACGTGTACGGCACTGAGTCATTTGCCGCGAAGTAGAAAGTGCTTGTGGCCTTGTACATATTGAACCACTTTTCATCAATATGAAGTGTGTCATACATGTGCTGTATTCGATGAAGCCTGCCTCCTAAGCATCAAATATTAAAGTGGAGATTAGAAACAAGTGTGAAAATTAATATTAATACTTACGGTAGAATTAGTACATACCTATTGAGGGTTGCCGGTTTTGGGTACTGTGTACCAGTTGTACCCATTAACCGGTTAACCCGAACCGGTCCAATACGATCCCGCGATGATTACGGTACGTTGTTTACGCCACCGATGATTAGACGA